>JAVJIX010000397.1:0-275360 GCA_036785185.1 Paratrypauchen microcephalus
ATTGGTACATTACGGAGTTCGTTGAGGACTTCCACCCCCTCCAAAATGATAACATCCTCGAGACCATCATCAACGTCTGCACCTTCTCTGCGAATCACAAGTACACCAAAGAGCGTCTCCATTTCCAGCTTGACCGTTGTCAACATCAGTGTCCTGTAAAAAGTAAATAAAACCATAAATATCATATAGATTAAACAAAAGGGCACATGGCTAGTGCATACCATAATGTCTGTGTACCATCCCAGTCTTATCAATAAGACAATGGTCTTTTCAAACAATACAACTTTCATCTACACCTGGTCCTCATTCATGGAAAATATTTTTCCAAATATTAAGGTCCGAGCGAGAAACACCCGCTCCCCACTGTCCTACAGGGCTCATTCTCCTAGTTAAGCAGGCAGAACAAGAGAATTTTCACTTGTAACTCATTTCTAAACTGTGACTCGACTCAAAGGTTTACATAGCTGCCAAATCACAAATGTGTCACAACCCAGATCTCCATGACAAACTTTAGATCAAGTTTACATTTAAAGCGGTTCAGTTTGCAACATTTAAAACTTCAGACTATCCATTTGTGACAGTGTGTGCAGTGTTTCCCGCAGAACATTTGTGAGTCAAGATGGGTGGGGGGTTAGCTGGTAGCCAGAAAATAACTAGCTTATACACTTTTTGTGTGTGTGTGTGTGTGTGTGTGTGTGTCTATTTACATACCAGGCGTTCTTTCATCACTTTGTCCGCGTCTTGAGGATGCACTCTCTTTTCACATCAATGTTGTCAGTCTGAGTATGTGGGCCGCACAATGTATGCAGGAAACAAAAACATGGGAGAGAAAACCATTTTAACGGACAGGCAGACTAAATGTCACACACATAATGCCACATAAAAAAAGACATTTTTCTCTTCCAAATGTAACCTATTTCATCTCTATCAATAATTTTATGATAGATATACAGAGGAGAAGTAGTGAAAATCCTCTCAAAATCCAGTATAGTGTAGAGTAGGTACTGGCAGTGGAGTGGTATGGTACAACAGACCACGGCGTGGCAAAGCTTTGACGCTTTTCCACTAGCCCCTAGTACCTGGTACCAGGTACTATTTTGGTACCTGCTCTGCCCTGGTTCCAAATGAGCTGAAGCGATACTAAAATGTGACGTCAGCCGACTGTGTTCCACTGATTGGTCAGAGGGTCTTCACTGGAGGAATCGTGAGCCGACGTCCGACATGAGAATCAAAAACAAAAATGGAGCTAGGTTAGTTCTGGCAAGCCACGCAGTCGAGTTTAGAGCTGACAAGAGGATTGAAATTAGAGAGACAATGCCGCACCGCGATCGCACCGCTACAACCCCACAGCACTCAGCTGTGATGGAAAAACACCTTTACAGTGCCGTGCCATGCTGTACCATGCCCTGAATGTGTAGTGAGAAAGCAGCATAAGTGGCAAGGCCTGGATTGTTTTAAGGGATTAAGTTATTTGAGTTCACTTTGTCAAATCTACCAAAAGTCATATATTATAATCAAATCATTCTTACAGTGAAAACGTTTCCACTTTCCAAGATGTCCTCCTTCTCTCTTCTCCCCATTACATTTCCTCTTAAAATGTCAACATTACAGTGATACGTTTGGCAGTGTCTCCCTTTGTTTTACCTGTGTCATGGGTATCAGGATCCTCTTTCTTCCTTGAGCACCACCCTTCCTGCCAAAGACCTGGAGCAGTTTTGATGACTGGCCATCAAGCTCAGAGAAGAACTTCGGCAGCAAACCAACCGTTGTTATCCTCTTGAACTCAGCACTTAACTTGAAAATGGGTACAGAGAAATATCAACGTGTTAATTTAACAATCGTAATTTTCCACCAAATCTGGGAAAAATTGTTTTTAAACATTTTTACTTTTAAGTCTGATGTCAGGGTTGAGCAAAGTTCCAGTTGCTTTGAATGCCGCATTGGCTTTTTCTAGTTGCAGCTCACAATCATACGGGAATTTGGGAACATCAAAAACAAGAGGCCATCCAGACGATCTTGAGGCAGCAGATTCCAGAGATGTCAAAATGTCAGTGTCATATGAGGCACATGAAAGTGATGAGTCATCGCTAGAGCATGATGTAGCAGACGTTGAGTGAGGTGTGGAGTGACGGTGTGGAGTGCCAGGCAGGCCAGAATCAAAGATTAGCCTTATGGTACTTTTGTCCTCAATCTCTGATATAGAAGTCAAGTTAGTAAATGCATTGCCAAACTCAGCATCCATGAATTGAAGCCTGAAGTCAGACTGGACTCCACACTCCCTCTTAATGTGCTAAACAAGTTCAGCAACAGTTGCTGGAAGCCCATCCGGTAGGATCAGTCTCTGGGAATCCATTTCCCCATGTATAATTCTGAGCTTTACTGAAGCAGCCATTTCACACCACTCTGAAAATGAGAAAAAAGAAAGCATCACTCAGTAAATATGGGAAAATCATCAATTAATTTGTAATTATGCAATTAAAACAGACATAAATGTGAATATTATATAAACACACTACCAGTCAAAAGTTTGGAACTTGCACACACACAAAGTTGGACCCATATTTCAGCTTCATAGAATTTGCCCATGGAAATTTGCTTTGTGAGATTCTACACACGTTATGTTCACTGATATGTAAAATTTAATGTTAACACACCTTAAATACTTATGTGTCTTTTGAGGGTCACCATTCTCAGAGATCCAACATAGTAGTCAGCCAGAGGGTAGTCATCTGCCAGATTACGGTTTCATGGCTCTTGAAATGAATACCTAAATGTGAGAAAAAATCTCTTTCAGTAGAAAGACTACCACAAGCACACAAAGGACAAATAAATATTGTCAATTCCAGGGGCTTCTGAGAATCAGGTTTGGGATGAACTCTTGATATGTGGATGTGCAAGGCATTCAGCGTCTTAAAATTACACGGGCAATTTGAATACATGAGTAGCGAAGCCTATTGTGGTGCATTAATCTTTTATGTGTTTGAGAAGCTCATTCCTACTCTGAAAACACACACTGCACTCCTTGCATCTCCACATGACTCCCAGTTCCCCCTTTTCATGTCATCCTTACTTATCTATACGCTCACGCCTATCACTGGCAGATGACCACCTTTTCTGGGACACTTTTGCGAAGGGTTGGCAGTTGAGGTGAATGTCTTGAATTTCTGTGATGATTAGAGAGAGAGAAAGCAATTAATTAGGGTGAAGGAGACATCTATTCAGAGAGAGACAGAAAATGTCAAATAATTGCTGAAATAGCCATTTGGACCCGTTTCACACAGTAAAGAAAACACTGGGAGCCACAAAACCCTTTTGAAATTTAAAATGAAATAACACTACATATAACTTTTTTTTTTTTTTTTTTTGCCATAGAATTACATTTAGAAAATGAACGAGCTAAAATAAAATAAATTTAATTAAATACAATGGTGCCTTGCTATATCGCGGTTCACTTTTCGTGGCCTCGCTGTTTCACGGATTTTTTTTGTTTCAGTTTTTAGTAGTGTATTTTATGGTGTGCGGCGCCAGGACAAGAGGCTCGGTCAGAGGACCTGTGAAATACATGCATATTTATACACGCAATATAAAGCTGAGTACTTCACGGATTTCGCCTATCGCGGGTTATTTTTACAATGTAACCCCCCCACGATAAACGAGGCACCACTGTACTGAGCTGCATGTAGCTCCAGAGCTGCGGGTTTCAGACCCCTGGTCTAGAGTAAGGCTTAGCCAAGCCTATCTGGATACATTACAGTTTCACCTTTTCATGTCATCATTACTTACCTATACGCTCCGGCCTGTCACAGTTGACCACAAGTGTCCACTCTGCCGTTTCTTTCAAATGCCGCCAGTCTGTGTTCTTCTGCAAACTCCCAGTTTGTACATAAACTCCCTGCTCGCACACTACTGCCACCTTCTGTTCTGGAGTTGTACACGCAATTTGCTGTCTTGTCCCAAAAGCATTAGGTTCTGTCAGCATGACTGAATTTAGCAAATGTTAAGTTATTGCACATCATGCTAAAATAGCATAACTTAATGATGTTCAACCACAAAACATGATTATATATGGTAGAAGCTACATTTTACACCTTGATTCATTTAGCAGACATACAATCCATTTTTTTGAGTGTAACTTGCCCAACACTGGTGGTGCGCGTGTGTGGGGTTCACTGTTACTGTGCTCATGTATTTGTTTTATAAAATACAGATTAATAAAAGCAGTTGTTTTGTGCATTATCATACTGTATGTTTTAGGTATGTGTTTGGGCAAAAGGAACATTTTTGTTTGAGTCTATAAACTACTGCCAACATTTCCCCCAAATTCCAAATAAAAATATTATTGTTTAGACCAGGGGTGTCAAACTCATTTTGGTCCGGGGGCCGTATCCAACCTACTTTGATCGCAAAGGGGCCGGATCAGAAAACTCATGGCAAATATCCCCCAAAAATAGCAATAAGTCCAAATATTTGTGCAGAGAATTGCAAATCTATTACTCTTTCTTTCTAAAACTCTTTCTTTTACAAAATATTATATTATGAACAATCTGAAACTTTAAAGGGACAGTGTGTAAGATTTTTACCCGTTAATTACTGAAATTGAAGATACCCATTCAAAAATACATTGTTTTCCAAGCCTTTTCACTTCCATCATGAAATCAAAATATTCTTTTGGACTTAGATATATTCACATAAAAGGGGGATCTTCCCCATATTAGAGGCAGCCATTTTGAATACGAGAGCCGCAGAAGGACATTTGGGCTCATCCTTCGCCTAGGCTCCTGCTAACAGCTGCACAGCCGCGCTGCCTGAGGGAGCGGAGGAGAGGAGAGGAGAGAAGGGGAAGGGGAGGGGAGGAGGGGGGAGCCTCGTGGTTTTGGGTAAACAAGCATGCTGCTGTATCACACGTCGTAATGGATCTAACACATGTTTTGGACTAAATTGTTTTACTGGATTTTATTCGCTGGATCCTTACGGACAGATTGAGGCCAAGTTTATGGTGAAATACAGAGTTTGACCTGTCCAGAGCCTTCAAAGGTAAGCTAAGTAACAAACCTCGTTTTGTGCTTTTCTGTATAAAAGCCCCATGTGCTCGGGGAGTGATTGTTGTGCAGGGAAATGAATTGCATAGTCAAAAAGAGTGTAAGACTGTAAGGTTTCATTTGATGTGTAGAGTGTCATGGTAGACGATCAGGAATGTGTGTTTTCATGCGAAAAGAAAAAAAAATGTGACCGCAGGGCCGCGTTTTATTTATACCGTAGTTCGCACAGCGCCGGGTGCGCACAGGAACGCGAGCTGTCTGCCAAAAGAGGAAGTGGAATAGCGACTATCCACCTATGCGCCACGAATCCTACACACTGTACCTTTAAGAAAAATGCTATTTCAACACAAGCATACAGGTTTCCTATTCACCTCCATGAACAAATAGGAATTAGTCAATTTTTCTTAGAAAATCCTGCACTCAGCGTCCACTTTTCTCATTTTTGACATTTTGCTGATGAGGGTGTCACGGTCAACAGTCAAAACGATGGTCCTTTAAGAGCGTTTGGAAAGAGGCAGGTCTTCATTTGTGCTGCTCTGATGGGAGGAGCCACGCACAAAGGCGCTGGAGATGCTGCTATGCTAAAGCTGAGCAGAAAATTACCAATATTTATATAGAACATTTAAATATAATTAAAAAATATTTGAAAAATAATTTGAAAATCAGCCGTGGGCCAGATTAAAGGTCTTGGAGGGCCGGATCTGGCCCGAGGGCCGCATGTTTGACACCCCTGGTTTAGAGCATTTATTTGCAGAAAATGACAAATGGTTAAAATAATAATAATAAAAAAAAAGATCCATGTTTTCAGACCTCAAACAATGCAAAGAAACAAGATCAAATTCATTTTAAAACAACATAATACTAATGTTTACACTTAAGAAGAGTTCAGAAATCAATATTTGGTGCAATAAACATTATTTTTAATCACAGTTTTCATGCGTCTTGACATGCTCTCCACAAGTCTTTCACATTGTTCTTGGGTGACTTTATTCCACTCCTCGTGCAAGAACTGAAGTAGCTCAGCTTTGTGTTTGTGTTGGAATTCAACAGACGCTGGAATGGAATGGCTGTGATACATGTAGAGATGCTGATTTCAGGAAAAAAAAAAATGCAGTGGTCTCTTATTTTTTCCAGAGTTGTATGTATTTAAATCTAAATCTTAAATCTTAGCTAATTATAGTTTCAAGAGAGCTTTTTCAGGGAGCTTTCTACAATGTTATAATGTTCCCTCATCAAAAAGATGCCTGATGTTTGAGATCATGAATGCATATTTCATTAATTTAGCGATCTTTCCTGGGCCCTATTCAAACCCCCCACGGAGATAGTTATACGATTCTGTCCAGTGCTCAGCAAACAAACAAACATCGCCGGGCTCCTACACGACCTGATGTGACATGCAATATTTTCATTATAAAAATGCACTCTGATTGTGAAGCAAAGAGAGGGGGACTCAGAACATCAAAAATATGAAAAATGTTATTACACATGTAATGCGTTAGCCATTAATACCCCATAGAAGTGTAATGCCCCCTCTCTCCTTCACCCCCGCTTAAAATACATTTATTTACAGACAAAATCCATGTTGGCTGCTCTTGTGGCTACCTAGCTCACACACTGAGCAACTTTTCTTTTGTGAGATTTTGTGAACGAAATTTATTTCAAAGCTTATTTTAAAGGACACAAGCAAGGGACTGTTGGATTGGGTGAAATGGGCTGTTTGTTTTTCTCTGTCCGTGGAGACTGTGAGAGAAGCAAACTAAGGAGCAAACTATGGACCTCTGACATGCTGCAGGCTTCGAGAGGGAATACTTTGAGGAAATGTCCGGTCTCATCACCGACCGAAACAACAGAGCGGAGTGTGAGGAGAGTGCTTTCCTATTGTGTGTCCAGAGTTCACTTGACTCCCCCTGCAGGCTTGTTGTGACAATACAGGACACAGAGGAGGTGCACTTTTTGTCCTGAGGGCTGTTACTCTCCTCAAACTGCCTTGGCAAACATTTGCTGAATCTACCTGACCAGTCCTCATACAGTTAAACAAATACCAACCAAAATCAATATGAAATAGCTGTGATTTTTTTAATTATTATTTTATTTGTTTAGATACTTTTCCAATTGGGAGATACTTAAAGATGCCATTGCTTTCTTTGGAATGTTTCACGGTATGGTATTAAACATTTCTATCTTCATGGAGACCAACCAGACCAAGTTACAGGTCAGATCTTTGGAGAGGCAACCCTGCTCACAGTCAGAATGCCTGTTTTTCTATCTCTGAGCAGTAAAACCATCAGTAAATGAATAAATATAAGGCAAAACATAATATAAAGTCATACTGTGGAACAATCTAGGCAGATCAATGACATATCCATAGAAACAAGCAGATGACAGACCCTCAACCAAAAACTTACACAATGCACCTTTAAGCTAAAACCAATTTGTGTCGAAAGTTGATTTTTTTTTCCACATGTACCTTGAAACTTCCTTTTCAGATGTAGCACAAAGTCACACATTCCCTTGCATGGGTCTTAACAGAGCTGCGAGTGGTCAGCATGCACAGCGTGATGGCAGGACATGGAGATAATCAGCACAAAGTGAGAGGCAGCTAATTAACAGTCAGAGCAGGCCGATGGTGGCTCAGATTAGCAGCTTTCTCTAGAATGGCCCCTGCACAGATATGGCTGTCAGGACCCATCCCTGTGAGTAATAAGGTATGTGTGTTCACTTCTATGGGCCCCACTGTCTGCTGCAGAGAAAGCGCTCCAGGCACAGCTAATGAATGCTTTAGCTCGCGTTTTATCACCTCATCGGATAATTGGTCCTCATTGTCTTCACTTCGGATTTCATTGTGGGGTATTTGGGCGTGGGAGTCCATAGATTTCAGAATGAAAAACAATTGGCACCATTTCCACTTTACAGCAGTTCAAAATATTATGTCTTTTGATCATGAAAAGTGCTCAAAATGGCAGCCATAAACAAGAAGCTGAAACTTATGAATAGCTAAAAAGTCCTATATTGCTCAAAACAGACTCCTGTGAAGTTTAAACCATGTTAAAATGTTGCTACCTCCTCAAAAACATTAATTAGAAGTGGGTACCATAGTACATGGATCAGAACCAAGAGGTCTAGATCTCAAGATCATGAGTTAGTTTTGGTCAGGACTACCTTAGCTGGAGGATTTTACCTATTGTGCATGGTTTGGGTTGATGGGGGACACTTGAGTGAACGGAGGAACAACAAACGACAAGCAACAAATCCATTTTCATGAGACAACGAAGTCATGGACCCTCCACCAAACTAGGAACTTTCTGTGATACTAAATTGTTATGATGGCTCCTCTTTTAACCCTAGAACAGTTTCGCTATAACACACGGACAGTTGCAGGAGAGAGGAACAAAAAATGTATTTTTTCAGTGGGTAAAAATGACCAGTTGACTAAAATATTGCTTTTACCATAAGAATTCCCTTTGAAATCAGCACTTTGTGATATTTATTCATAACCACTGCACTAAATAAGGATAGATACACATTCCAGGACCACTCTTACTTACCTATTCCTTACATCCTCTTACATTAAATTCATCACATTCTTGCATTCCTCTTTCACTATCGCCGGGTGAAAATCACCTGAAAGCCTGTAGGAAAGGTGGACTTTGGGGTAGGGAAACACCTACACCTTCAAAGATGTCAAAAAAGCTTTCCAGGGACCCATGACACTCAGAAAAATGCAACATATTGAAAATCATGTAAATAATTTTGCTCGGGTGAAGAAAACCACCCAGCGTTAGTGCTCTAGGGTCACATTAATTTCAGATGGAGAATTTGAGAAATGCGTCGCCACTAAAATATGATATCAAGAAGGTTGTGAAATGTTCAATGTTCATGTGCACCAACATGTCAAGAAGATTAGATTCAAGTCATATTAATGTCTAATTCGAGTAACAAAGCTTCAGACAGAACAAAGCCTACAGTTAACATCACAACCCCAGGGAATGTTTCTGACATTAGCTGCAAAGTATCAATAGATGAAATGAATTAAACAAATCTACATTATTGGATTGTCTCAGCAGTGCGATGGCCCAGAGTTTAAAATCCAACCCAGTAAATATTCAGCAGAGTTAGTTGCTTTAACAAACACACTGCACATGGCCAGGAGCTCATGATTTGCCCACAGCCCTGCCTCGAGTTGGACACAAATCAAACTGGCAGGAGCTACTCTGGTTGGCAGTTGAAGTCCTTGGTTACTTGCCTAATTTTTTAAATGCATATTCATGGAGATGTATGGTAGCTTGCAAATACCATTTCACATTTGAATCTGTGGGTTATTTATTACTCACGCTCCTCTTGGCAAGGCTGTTGTGACATTAATAACTACATCATATGCTATTGCCAATCCACTGCAGATTCGTTCCATTGCTCGGATTGTAACAGAACAGGTGCGCTGGTGCATCGGCAGAGCGCGTTTTCACAGTTAAGTGACAGGTAAGGCTGGTAAAACGCTGCTGTTAAGAACTCCCTGTGTGTCTATGCAGGAGTCCCATTTGCTATGTGATTTGTGACAATGAACACTGTGTTGGATCTGGATAGTATGTCACCCATGGGTAGCAGTCAAGTGGGATACTGTATTACAATGTGGAAAAAACACTTTACCTGAAATTTATTGTTGGCCCATCCCCAGAAACATTATGAAGTCATATAATTCATTCTATATCCTCCAGGGACCCGAAGAAAAAAAGTGTATTTAAATTTTTTTGTGTAATTTTCTATTGGATATGGAGGTAAATGAACACCTTAGCATTTACATTTTGTTAATTTTATTGTTATTCATAATGTTGTAACATGTCCTCTGTCGTGGACTGTAATAGTGTTAAATTCATGTGAACAAAAACATATTTTTTTGATAACCAACATCTCTGACAAGCTTGTACAGTCGCCTCAAAAAGTTTTGACTCCCTCTTAATTTCTTATTTATTTGTTTATTTTTGAATCATAGTGCAACCACAAACGATCTCAAAACACTTAAAAGATAGACTGGTTAACTCAATGTCCACTATAAAGGACAGAAATGAATGGGCCAGGTCTCAGGAGGATATAATCCATATTTGTTAAATATAATATATAAATGGTATAGTCACATTATATAGCACTTTTTCACCTTCAAGGCACTCAAAGCGCTTTACAACAAGGAACCAATCACCCATTCAAATACACATTCATACACCAGCGTACACAGACACTAGGGGCGAGGTGGGTTAAGGCTGCGTCCCATTACTGTGTCTTACCCCTTCCCCTACCCCTTTATCTACTTCTTTGTCTTGCCCCTCGATACCGAGCTGAGAGGGCTCGGGGTACAAATGTTCCCCTAAGAAATGGGACGCCACTCGATTACCGTTTGCGTCATCATCCCTCGCCTCTACCTGGCTGCTACGTCTAAAGAGGCGACAACGATTGACTCAAACAAACGTAAACAAATGTCAAGGATTATCGCGTACCTCAGCTCGACAAAAAAACTAGCTTGTTTATACATGAAAGTTCGATGAAAACGATAACGTCGGCTAAACATCACTACGATTAAAACCGCAACAACAGTTCACTAAAAGTAACGTAGAACATAAGTGTCATAATTGTAAACCTGCTGAACTCATTCATTTTCTTCCGCTTTTCCATTTTCTGGGTCACGGGGGCAGCAGTTCAAGCAGTGTTCTGTTGCCCAGAACACAATGCACCAGCCCACATGAATCCTCCCGCAGGTGGTGGGTCCACAGGAGGACGGCTCACGTCACAACGGGCCTTGATGTATCTTCTGCCATGGGGGTTACCAGTATCCGCAGACACTGGGGGCGAGGTGGGGTTAAGTGTCTTGCCCAAGGACACAACGGCAGTGCTCATCTGTGGGAGCTGGGATCACATGCAGTCAATCCGTCAAGAGCGGGATTCGAACCACCAACCCCTGGATCACGAGGCATATGCTCTACCAACTGAGCTACTGCCGCCCCAACTGAGCTACTGCCGCCCCACCTGCTAAACTGTTAAACGATAATTACAACTGCTGAAAATACATTTATGAGACTCCTTGGCTGGTCGATGTGACGCTGCCATCCTGATCCCAAAACCTGCCTGAGCTTGTAGGCGTACCCCTTCGTTTCAAGTCTGGTCGAGAGCTTACTTCGTTTCATGGGGTATGTAGCCCTCGGTCGTGGCCCTAGCCCTTGATCAAAATTAGAACCGGGACACCCCTTGCCCTCACATGAACGCACAAAACCAAGGGGTAGGGACAAAACGAAGGGGTAAGACAGAGAAATGTGACGCAGCCCAAGAACACAATGACAGTTCATCTGTGGGAGCTGGAATGAGATGTTTATTATGTCAAGAGCGACATTAGAACCACCAACCTTCAGATCAGTGAAAGAAACAGTCTACCAACTGAGCTACTATCGCTAATTATTGTTGTATATTGTAAAAGCAGATCTTAGGGTCAAAATGATACCTCTGTGTGTTGTCTACATCTAACCAGCACAATAACCAGAGCTGACGAAGCATCTCGGATGAGCGGCGAAACGTTTTCAACCAAACAAACTTTGTCCAGTTGACAAATTGAACTTCTCCTTTTATCATGGATTCTACCTGGACGACTGAGGGACTTTTCACGCTACATCTAATCAAAAATTACTTTTATAGTCAGTGAACCAGGAAGTCAGGCTGGTGTGCTGTCATCATTTAGCTAACCTGTTCCTACTCTCTAACCTTAACCAAGTGAACTGTTCCTAAACTTAACCCAATTCCAAACCCTAATCCTAACATAGACTGTGAAAAATATATTGTCAAAAATTAACATTTGCTAACCTAGCCACCATGGCAAAGTGGTTGGGGAAACAAATAAGGCTGGTGCGCTGTTAGCATGCTAGTTGTTGTTATTACCAAGACAGCAAGTCCACTCTGAAAGTTGTGAAAAGCGTTGCGGTGTTGTGGAAAGCGTATTGTGGTGAATAATGCTAGGAATGTGTTGCAAAAGTGAGGAATAACTTTGGACCACTGCAAACGGTTTAGAATAAACATCTTTAAAACAGTAAATTATGAGCAGTGCCTTTAAATGTGCACCTTTCACTGCTGGTGGGGGTTCACCAACTGTTAAAATACAGTTACTTAGTACAATTTTAATGGTAGATACAAACATGCACTACCAGTCAAACATTTGGGTACACTTACTTTCTCTTTCAGTATTGTTTTTCTTTGTTTGCTACTTTCAGATAAATGATGCAATATGTATGCAATTAAGAAAAAATAAAGTAACTCTAACTATTTTTTTAAAATCATATTTTAGATTCAAAATCCACCCTTTGCTTTGTTGACAGAGCTGCAAACCTTTCTCAATGACCTTCTTGAAGTCTCCTGAAATGGTTTTTCCTTCACAGTTGTGCCACATCAAGACCAAGAAATGCCAACAATGCAAACTGTGTATCAAAGCGAAGAGTGGATTTGTTCAATTTGTTATATCTAAATCATGTTTTGAGTTATGGACATTTTCTAGTATTTGCATTTGTCAGATAATAACTTCTATGTACTTTAGAGGAGTTTTGCGAGGTTACAGTTGTGGAATTCCCTCATGTGATGTCACGATTTCCAACCAGGAAATACAGTTTTGAACCGGAACAAAGGGGGAAAATTAGGCGAGTGTGAATGTTTTTGCTAAATCTTAATATAAATATAATGGTATCAATCAATCAATCAAACAATATTTATAAAGCACTTTTCATACAAAATGTAACACAAAGCGCCTTACAGTGATTAAGTATTAGAAGATTGACTTTATTGATCTCACACAGGACAAATTGTTTCTACATTTGACCCGGGGACCATCCCCATGATTTTGTTGTTTAGTCTTGGTCAGGACCCAAGCTGGAGGATTTTACCTATGGCGCATGTTTTGGGTTGGTGGGGGAAACCGGAGTGCCCGCAGGAAACCCACCCAGACACAGGGAGAACATGCAAACTCCACACAGAAAGGCCCGGACGACCCAAACCTTCTTGCTGTGAAGCATGAGTGCTAGCCACTCAGCCACCGTGCGGCCAACAGAGCAAAAACAAACAAAAAAAAGACAGACAGACAAACAAACAAACAGACAAACAAACAAACAGACGAACAAACAAATAGACAAACAAACAGACAAACAAACAAATGAACAAACAAACAGATGAACAAACAGACAAACAAACAGATGAACAAACAGACGAACAAACAGATGAACAAACAGACGAACAAACAAACGAACAAACAGACAAACAAACAAACAGATGAACAAACAAACAAATGAACAAACAGACGACCAAAGAAATAAAAGAACAAAATGAAAACAAACAAACAGACAACCAAATTCAATCAAAGGCCAAGCTAAACAGGTGAGTCTTGAGCTCACTCTTAAAAACATGAACGTTCTCTGCAGCCCTGAGCTCCTCCAGCAGGCAGTTCCATAGACGAGGGCCGTAGTACTGAAAAGACGCCTCTCTGTGAGTGTGTGTCCTGACTTTGGTAAATGGTCACATCTTTATATAGCACTTTTCCACCTTCAAGGCACCCAAAGCGCTTTACAACAAGGAACCACTCACCCATTCACACACCGTTGTACACAGACACTGTACCGCCAACCTGTGGGTCAGTGGATCTGACCGCTCAACCAATGATGTTTCTTATGTCAAGAGAGGGATTTGAACCGCCAACTTTTGGATCAGTGGACAAACGCTCTACCGGCCGCCTGTAATATTTAGTTTGAGTTCATTTTCTTGTGTACTACATTCCATATGTGTCCATTCATAGATTTGATGCTTACAATGCAAATAATCATGGAAAAAATAAAATTTAAAAGTTTCAAACTGTGACTGGTAGTAAACTCCAGAAACCATGTCTGAAATGAAAGCTAACTGCGGGCCATTTCAAACCCAGCTTGTTTTTACTTGCGCCGTATGCATCGGTTTCATGCTACTTCAATTTCCATTTTCCAAATCAGCTATAAAACTGTCCTTCTTTGTCAGGCATCTGCTCGGATCCAATAAAAATGAGGATCCAGCCCCAACACTGATGAACAAATAACAGTATCCCATAAAGCAGGCCATTCCTTCATGCTGCTTCACTTTTACTAGGACCATAACCAGTCTCTTACACGGTCAGCTTTATTAACTCCACATCAGTTCAAGAGCGGGGAGTTCTCATGAGGATACAGAGAATTAGATCGGAGAAAAGATTTATATGTAGTCGTCGAAGATGTAGAAAGTAAAGTAAGAAAGGGAAGTTAATTGAGATTTTCAGCCAGATAATAGTATAATTAAGAACTTATAATAGCCTTAAATTATTTTGACATTTAAGAACACTAATGCAAAATTGACTTTTTGAGATTTTTAGCTCCTCATTAAAAACATACCTGGGTTATATTTTGCTTCAACACCTCAAAATATATGCAATTTTGATTTTCTCAGTTTTGTGACGTCACAGGTAAAAGTTCAGCGGTCTCCTGAGGATTTTTAGTAAATGGTTAAAGTAATGGTAATGGTCACATCTAGTGCTGTCAAGCGATTAAAAAAATTCATCTAATTAACTCATTCACTGCCGGCCTGTTTTCAGAATTCTAACCCCAGAGTGCCGGAGGTTTCAGTAGAATTTCACTGATTTTCCAAGACCCACAGAATACTGAGTTCTTTGACTATATAAACATGGGACACATCAAAATAAAGTGTCGACTCTCTTCTTTCACCTGGAAAAAAAATTATGTTTCTAACCTTTTCGGTTCTCAAATAACTGATAGTAGAATATAGGGAAGTTTCAGCAAAAACACTGGTTTTTGAGCAAGAAATGGAGAAAACGAGCGTTTAGTTCAGAGAAGGATTTCGAGCAGATCAGTGACTTTGACATCAATATTTATCGATTTAGTGACACCTCAAACATCTAAAATAACAGAGAAAGAGATTTTTGATGACAAAGTACATTTTTTATTTACAAATATAAGAATATAAGGCTCTGTGAATTGAAAATTCTTTCAAATCAATAGTGCCAAGAGATGTTTACAGGATATAATATCTTTTCCTATAAAATAGAACTTTGTTGAGGCTTTGTCTGAGGCCCAGAGTACAGACCCATAATAAAAACTAATACACACACACACACACACACACACACACACATATATATATGTACATACACACAAGCCCATGCATAAACCTTTACACACACACAGCTACACACGCACACGCGCACGCACACGCGCGCACGCACGCACACACGCACGCACACACACACACACACACACACAACTTCATTCATTACAATTACCATACAGCAGTATCACTGCTCCAAGTCAGTAAACTTCTTCTTTGGAGCTGTCGTAGTTCTGAGGAGACTCCCAGCTCCGCGCAGCGCACACATGACACGCCCCCTCCTCGGGCACAGCAGATCTCTGCTCAGACCTCGCTGCTTGATCCGGCTTGTCTCTGCGATCCTCTGATCCAGGATCCTGGGTCCCAAGAGCGATCTGATCGCTCCATAGGCGCTGATCAACAGTTATCTGCTTTTCCGGGTTCTCTGGCCTCGCCATCTTACTACTCTGGCCAATACACCATACACACGCTGCACTCCTCCTTTCTTCCCCGGCTCTGATCGGCTAATAATGATACAACATCGCCATCTACAGGTTGAGAGATGTGAATTACACCTCAAAAGTTGCTCCAGGCCGTAACCTACCCCCGCTGAAAAAAGCAATTGACGTCTATAGACGTCACGGCACTCAACGGTTGGATTCGAGGGGACGTCAATAGACGTCTCCGGCACTGAATGAGTTAATTACAGGATTCGTAATTAATTAATCTAAATTTTTAATCAAGAGAGAGCTCATTCATTTCCCAAATTCTGCGAGCGTGGTTTGGCGAATTGTGCTCATGCTAGCATTATAACGGGTAACAATGGAAGTTCTCTGGACGTGTTTATCGTTGAAATGATCTGTCAGGCTGGAGCAGCTTCGGTGATCGGAAAATTCTTTTTGACAAAAGCTCCAAATCACGGCATTCTTGTTGACCGTCCCGTCTTCATTCTTTTTATAAATAAACTTCCCGTTCAAAGGCCCTGGCAGCGATTCGCTGGCCTCGCCCCCTGAGTCGAGTATGTCAGTTTCCACCAGGATTTATTTGTTTGATTAGCGACGCAGGTGGAAGTGACCTGCCACTGCCAAGTCGCCTACAGGTCCTTCAATGGGACAAATTTAAAATCATAATTAATTGCGTTACTATTTACAACACGTTAATTTGCAGTGTAATTAATTAAAGGTCCCATGGCATGAAATTTTCACTTTCTGAGGTTTTTGAACGTTAATGTGAGCTCCCCTACCCTGTCTAGCCCCCCCCATGGCTAAAAGTTACGAAATGTCTAAACTGAGCATTTACGGTCCTTTTCTGCGTTACACAAAACCAGTGTTCAAACGGGCGAGTCCGGACAAGGCACCTTATTGACGTCAGATCGGCAAATGCAGCTCCAGCCCCTCCCTCTGTCTCCGCTCAGCGTCCCTGTATATCCCGCCCATAGAGTTTGGACTGTGAATGCGCTACGCAATGCGAAATGCGTTTTTTTATTTGCCTGGAGGCACGTCCGAGTGTTTCTTGGCTCGGAAGTCCTTTATCTGAGCCTCTGGACCTTTGAACAGCAGTGGTTTAATTTTATTTTATGTGGAAATGTGTTTATTTTTCAATGGAACTCTTCAACTCTCTCCCCCCATGCAAAAACAAGGAAATGGATCAGAGAGCGCTCAGAGCAGAGAGCGGAGCGTTTAGCCACGCCCCCACCTTCTACTATTGGCCAGCTTTTTTCTCCTCATTTGCATTCAAGCAACAACGCCCATTATAGAGTGTTCTGAGTGAGAAAAATTACTCTTTCTCAGCTTATCTCTGTTTCTCATGCACTGAGTGTTGATTTTGAAGAAGGATTCATTTACAGTATTAGGGAACCATTAAGGAGCCATATAAAAGCATCAAGAAGTACCATGTCATGGGATCTTTAATCTAATTAACGAGTTAAACTGACAGCCCTAGTCACATCACATCACATTTTTATATTGCACTTTTCCACCTTCAAGGCACTCAAAGCATTTTATATCAAGGAACCACTCACCTGTTCACACACCAGTGCACACAGGCACAGGGGCGAGGTGGGTTAAGTGTCTTGGCCAAGATCAGGAAATGCCAACAGTGCAAACTATGGATCAAAGCAAACTGTGGATTTTTTTCAATTTGTTATATTTAAATCATGTTTTGAGTTATGGACATAAAGATTTCAACAACCGCACCACCAAACTGTGGGTCAGTGGATCTGACCCACACCCCCGCTCAACCAATGATGATGAGTCCATGAATCAGAATCGGAGCATTTCTGTCATCCAAATGTTCCAACTGCATGCTTCTGTAAAAAAAAATAAAAATAAAAATAAAATAAAAACCGGAAAAAGCTGCTTACTGTGGATAATTTATTCAATATAACTTCCTCTTAATCAGTTCCCAGTATTAGGGTGCACCGGTAGAAAGGTGGCTGAAGATGGCCATAAGTTCATTTGATTTTATTTTACTTTACTTTACCAGTAGATGGCAGATGTGAAACCCCCTTTACAGGTCTTATATTAAACAAAATTGACTCTTGTGAGCTTTAGCCTATGTTAGAATGTTGTTACCTCTTTAAAAACATACTAGAAGTTGTGTTTTGTCTCACACGTTTGAGTAAATCTTGATTGCATTACTGTATTACCACATGAAATCCCAAAGTGGAACGTTGTGTTTTCCGTTTGTTTTGGCGAGTACAGCCTAAATATGCAGTGTTTGTGTGTTAAACGTGTGGATGAAACAAAACGCAACTCCAGATATGTTTTTAATGCGTAAACAAGGGTCAAAAAATAGCGTAATATGGGCCCTTTGAATAGTGTGGCAACCTCTTGCAATACTTGCCCTCCGTGCTGTAACCTGTATCTGACTAATTCATTTCTATCAAGGAACAGAAAGTTGTGGAAATCTTTTCTACTGTTTTGCTCTGAAGAAATACTGTCCGTGCCCCAATAAACAATTTTAGGTGAAGTGCAGGTCATTTTTCCTTCTCAGCTTTCACCCGGTATTGTCTCTGTAAAGGTGTGTGTTTGTGTGTGTGTGTGTGTGTGTGTGTGTGTGTGTGTGTGTGTGTGTGTGTGTGTGTGTAAATAGCAGATTGTTGTGTCTTTTGGACAGAGGAGAGAAATATCAACCATTAGCTCACTGGGTACACAGGTGAGATTGACTTCAGTAGGGCAAAGATGGTCTCAGTCTGTGGAATACAGTAGATATTGTTTTTGTTTGTTTGTTTGTTTGTTTGTTTTTACAATATTTTAAAGGTCCCATGGCATTTTCACTTTCTGAGGTTTTTGAACGTTAATGTGAGCTCCCCTACCCTGTTTAGGCCTCCCCCCCGATGGTTAAAAGTTGCGAAATGTCTAAACTGAGCATTTGCGATCCTTTTCTGTGTTACAAAAAATCGGAGCTCAAACGGGCGATTTTGAACAAGGCACCTTATTGACGGCAGATCGAAAAAAGAAATGCAAATGCAGTTCCACCCCCGTCTGTCTGTACTCAGCGTCTCTGTAAATCACGCCCAGAGAGTTTGGACTGCGAATGCGCTAGGCAATGCGAAATGCGTTTTTTTATTTGCCTGGAGGCACGTCCGAGTGTTTCTAGGCTCGCAAGTCCTTTATCTGAGCCTCTGGACATTTGAACAGCAGTGGTTTAATTTTATTTTCTGTGGAAATGTGTTTATTTTTCAATGGAACGCTTCAAATCTCTCCCCCCGTGCAAAAACAAGGAAATGGATCAGCTGAGGGCTCAGAGCCGAGAGCGGAGAGTTTGGCCACGCCCCCACCCTCTACTATAGGCCAGCTCTTTTCTCCTCATTTGCATTCAAGCAACAACGCCCATTATAGAGTGTTCAGAGTGAGAAAAAATACTCTTTCTCATCTTATCTCTGTTTCTCATGCACTGAGTGTTGATTTTAAAGAAGGATTCATTTACAGTATTAGGGAACCATTAAGGAGCCATATAAAAGCATCAAGAAGTACCATGTCATGGGACCTTTAAACATGATTTGACTGATTTGTAAATTGTAATTTTTAATGGACCTATACCTGAGTTTCCCCATATAATTGAGCTGTTGAGCAGACTCCAGTACAGATATGTTATAAACAGCTCTTGAGTTAAAAAATATTGCCGCTATGTGCTGTCTGCATCAAACTAAGTGTTTTACTTTATGGTAATCAGGAAGTCCAGGTTAGCTGATGTCCTGTTTGGACATATCAATGTAATAAAACAATTTACTGGTTGTAATTGGCCCAGAAATGAGTGACTTTTTATTTATACAACACTTTCCTGTAGTTAGAACACCATGTTTATAGAATCCCTCAGTCGTTCAAGTAGAATCCCTAGCAAAAGGAGAAATTCAATTTGTCAACAGGACAAAAGTTTATTTGGTCGGATACGTTTCGCTTCTTCAGTTCTGGTCAGACGCTGGTGGACACTGCCTATATCTGCCTGAAGGGAGGAGCTAACTACAATGAAATTACTTTGAAACCACTACACCTACTTGTTTTCCAGGTACAGAGGTATGAAAACACCCATTATGGCCCTGAAAGGTTCTGCTAACAAGACCCCACACTCCACTCCCACTAAGTATTTAATAGGTCCACCTAACTAACAGAAACTGAAAACAAATACATGTAGTAGTCTCAGAGTAATTTCATTGTAGTTTGCTCCTCCCTTCAGGCAGATATAGGCAGTGTCCACCAGCGTGACCAGAACTGAAGAAGCAGCTTGGATGGATGGAGCTGCGAAACGTATTCGACCAAATAAACTTTTGTCCATTTGGCAAATTGAATTCCTCTTTTTGCCATAACACCTTTTTATACCATGGTAGAAAGCAACAAAAAGTAATTTTTGCATAGTGACAATTTTGTTGTGTTTTAAAGTTAGTGCACATGCACCATTACCTCTTACTGTTCCATTTGTATTATCATAATTAATTCATTTGCAATTTTCCAGTACAACCCTGTTTTGGCCTGAACTTTTCAACATCTCCAAGAGTTCACAATAACAGAATAACAACCCAAGGCACATTTCCATTCTCTTCCTCCAATTCTATCTTCATCACTCTCTGTGGCCAGTAACTGCTAAAATCATGACTTCATCAGTTCCACAGTCAAACCCGGGTCGCCTGCGCTAAGTGGACGCAAACATGAAAACCAACAGCAGGGTCTTTTGAAGTGGTCCAGTCTCTCCACAGGACTTCTTCTGACCTCAGCCCTGTCAGGAGTGTGCTCTGAGTCACTGGGGATGATTATGCCTCCTCTTTGTAACGTTTTATGCTTCAACGCTGGGCTCCAGATGAGTTTCTCCAACACACACACAAAACACACACACACACATACACACAGAGTCTGATTTTACGAGCTCCAGCCTTTTGGACAGTAAAGAGCAGGAAATGTTTAGCCCTCCTCCTCTCACCTTCACCGCACTCCCTTCCTCTGGGTTTGTTGTTGTTTTCGTTGTGCGCTAAGGAGAAATGTGCAGTTTGCTTGGACCTTAAAGGGATATGCCACCCCCAGGTCAAATTTGGGCATCTCCCCACAGTCCAGAGACTAAAATAAGTGGTGGAAAGCGTTTTCCTGCTCACCCAGCCATTGTCCGAGTCTGTCGCCACTGACCGCCGCGGTATCTGGTGCTCCTCCGCCTTAGACTGGAGTCTAACGTCGCCAGAGAAAGATTTCGGCCAAAAGGAATTAATTTGCTCGATGCGTTTCCCATTACTTTGTGTGTAGTGCGCATTCATATCGAGTGCAAATAAATGTGCAAATCAACACGGAGAGCTTGCCTTGGTCATTTTGGGTGGGAACTATTTTCCAGTGCGTAAGAATACAGCCGTATCACGCAGCACGCTACCAGGGGAATCCCAGTTACGCACCGGGAAGGGAGTTCCCCTGTTGCACAACGTGGTCCGTGATACGGCTGTATTCTTACGCACTGGAAAATAGTTCCCGCCCAAAATGACCAAGGCAAGCTCTCCGTGTTGATTTGCACATTTTTTTGTACTCGATATGAATGCGCACTACACACAAAGTAATTGGGAAACGCATCGAGCAAATTAATTCCTTTTGGCCGAAATCTTTCTCTGGCTACGTTAGACTCCAGTCTAAGGCGGAGGAGCACCAGTTACCGCGGCGGTCAGTGGCGACAGACTCGGACAATGGCTGGGTGAGCAGGAAAACGCTTTCCACCACTTATTTTAGTCTCTGGACTGTGGGGAGATGCCCAAATTTGACCTGGGGGTGGCATATCCCTTTAAAGGCGTATTGTGTAACTTTTCTAGTGGATGGTCTGTCGCTTTTCTTTATGGAGATGTTATTGCCTTGTCTGGAATGTTTCCCAGTATGGCATTAAAACTTTCTATACACTCACATATCCATAGAAATAAGCAGGTGAGGGACCCCCAAACTAAAAAAGTGACATAGTGCACGTTTAAATGGTCCATATAACACTATTTTGATCTATATTATTATGTTGTTCCACCTTGTGATGTCATGTGGTAATTCAGAAAGCACTCCACCAACTCCAGACACCTTCACTAGAATCGTTTGGATGATTTCAGACCTGGAATTGCCAATCTCTGCTGAACAAAAAGTAAAAAATAGCTTTAATTCATGCATGAAATCTTTCTTTGTGAGCAGAAAAATCTTAGATTAAACTTTCTAAGTACAATTTATTTTACAAAATACAATTCTGGTGAAATTGTATCATTTAATGTTCAAAGTTTTAAAGTCAAAGTTGTGATGGAAAAGAAACCAATCAAATTGAAAATGAAATGTATGTAAATTACATTTTATGGCTTTGCCTGGAATGTTCCTCAATATCTCATTAAAGTTGTCTATATTTCATCAGTTAGTTGTTTTTATTGCAAAAGACAAACAAAATATTTTTCATGTTGTATATTCAAAACCTCAGTAGACACCATTTTGCTTTGTTGACAGCACTGCAAATTTTCCCGTCTATTCTTGTGTCTGGCCATGGTCAGAAACACCAAAAGTGTAAACCAGGGTTCAAAGCTAAGGATGACTGTTTAAGAAAATCCAAAATCTAAATCAAGTTTTGAGTTTCTAAATCCAGTTTGACACATAAATTACATTGCTGCTTAAATTACTCTTAAATGACATTGACAAGGCTGCTTGAATGACTCTTAAATGACGCTGACACTGCTGCTTAAATGACTCTTAAATGACATTGACACCACTGCTTAAATGGCTCTTAAATTACATTGACATTGCTGCTTAAATAACTCTTAAATGACATTGACACTGCTGCTTAAATGACTCTTAAATGACACTGACACTGCTGCTTAAATGACACTGACACTGCTGCTTAAATGACACCATTTGAGCTTTATTAAAGGTCCCATGGCATGAAATTTTCACTTTCTGAGGTTTTTGAACATTAATGTGAGCTCCCCTACCCTGTTTAGCCCCCCCTTCCCCATGGCTAAAAGTTGCAAAATGTCTAAACTGAGCATTTGCGGTCCTTTTCTGCGTTACACAAAACCAGTGTTGAAACGGGCGAGTTCGGACAAGGCACCTTTTTGACGTCAGATCGGCAAATGCAGCTCCAGCCCCTCCCTCTGTCTCCGCTCAGCGTCCCTGTATATCCCGCCCATAGAGTTTGGACTGTGAATGCGCTACAATGCGAAATGCGTTTTTTTATTTGCCTGGAGGCACGTCCGAGTGTTTCTAGGCTCGCAAGTCCCTTACCCGACCCTCTGGACCTCTGAAATACCAGTGGTTTAATTTTATTTTCTGTGTAAATATGCTTTTTTTCATTGCAAAGTCTCCCATCTGTCTTCCTGTTAAACACGGAAGCGAGCAGACAGCGGTGCAGAGCTGCGGGGGAAACCCGCCCCCCCCGCTCCTTAGCCAATCTCTCTGTCCTTCTCATTTGCATTGAAGCAGCAAGACCCAGAATAAAGCATTTTAGACACATATCTAGCCTCATGAAGACTGTCAGAGTCATATCTCATGCAGTGAGTGTTGATTTTGAAGAAGGATTCATTTACAGTATTAGGGAACCATTAAGGAGCCATATAAAAGCATCAAGAAGTACCATGTCATGGGACCTTTAATGCTACACATTGTGTTGTTTGTATCATATACTGTATTATATACTATTTACTGTACTTTTGCTATGTGTATATGTGATGTTTTAGTCATAGTGTTTATTGTCTTGTTTTTCAGATGTTTTATGTTCACTGTGGGTCTAGGGAGCGCTGCAATTTCAAATCCTGTGTGTGCAGCCTGTACATATGGTTTTTGACAATAAAGCTGACTTTATTTTGAACTTTATTTTGGGTTAATTTTTGTTTGCATTCCACGAGTGTTCACAGTTGTGTTCCCTTCACTGACCATCTACAATGTAAATAATCATGGAAACAAAAAAGAAACATAAATGAAAGGGCATCCAACATTTTTGACTGGTGCATATGGCCCGTAACTTGACCTGGTGTCTCCTGCATGTGTCCATTGGCTTGTATACGTTTAACGCCATACGGTGGAACGATTTCGCTAATGTATCTATGACGACAAGAAGAGAGTTGACCCTCCACCTAACAAGTTACATAGTGCATCTTTAAATAAGCTCCAAACCTGTGCCGCAGATGTTGCATATACAGTACTGTACACTTGGCCAGCAGTTAGATGATCCTTTCCAGATTGGTGGAAATGGATGTCATGGTAACCAGAAGTAAATAAGATAAAATAAATACTTTAATCCTAACTTTATTATTAATTTGTCTACATCTCAGAGTGCTCTGTTCCACCTTGTGATGTCATGAAGCGGTAGTTTTAGTTCAGTAGAGATTGGCAATTCCAGGACTGAAATGATCCAAATGATTCTAGTGAAGGTGTGTGGAGTTTAACAACACTTCCTGTATTACCACATGACATCACAAGGTGGAACAGAGCGTTTTCTGTTTGAGAGAAGAACTCTGAATATGCAGGGTTTGTGTTAAATGTGTGGATGAAACAAAAAACATCTCCAGGCACGTTTTTGACGAGGAAACATTATAACTTAGATCAGAAATTAGTGTAATATGAGCCTTTTACAAACGGATTTCATCGCATTTCTAACTCTGCCTTTACCTCCAACGACCTTTCCTCATTTGGTTTCTCTATACCAAAACCATTCTTGTGATATTTATTTTAGAACTCAATAAAATATGAACTTTTATTGCTATAGTAAAATGCAACAGCGGAACAATAAGAGAAAGTGGTTTCCTAATTTGTTCCTTGTGTATTTCCACTGGCGTTCTCACAATTTAATATAAAAGCAATTTAAGCAGCAATCTTGTGGATTTGAAACATGAATCACATTTTACATATCTAGCGTAATCTTAAGTCAGTAGTTTTCTGACACAGTAACGTCACGTCAACATTTCCTGGAGGTGTGATGCTAACTGTAGGCTCTGCTCTGTCTGCTTTGTTAGACTTTAATCTGAGCTGTATTTTAACACAGTCTGACCACAAACAACGAACTTAGCTGAAACTACAGGTGAGCTGATTTGTGCTGACAGTTTTTTAGTTAGTCACTCTCATCTTTTTGTTGAAACTCAGACTCCTAAACCTTGAACGCTCACATCGAACACAGGCTCCTGAAAATATGTTGCTTAGTTCATTTTGTATTTTTTCTTGACTTTTCAGACAATCCTAAAAATGTTTTGGCAGTGTTTGTTTCCTCGGAGCTTTGGGACATCACTTAATATTGAGTATTTAATTGACAGCTGAAAGATGGAGGATCGAGGAGAGGAATCAAGGAGAAGAAAGCGAGGAAAGAGAACTGAGACTCGGCCAAGGAGTCAAGATTCATCAGTTCTCTGTGTGATTAAAGTACAAATGTAGCGAGGCAGCAGTCCGAGCATATCCTTGTAAATAACAGTATACCAATGCTCCTGCCTCCTAGTGGACAAAGTTTAGTTTAGTTTAGTTTAGTCTTTATTTCAAAAGTGACAATGTACAGAGACATTAAGCTCATAAAACAAAGATGATCTGCACCAGATTATAGCTACATAGTTAGTTTCCATCTACAGTCCCTATTACATTAATAAATTACAGTGAAATATCTCAATCAACAATAAGAAACATTCACACTGACACATTCTCACACCTCGCCACACAGGAACACAGATAAAAACACTCTCACATAGTCACACATACATGTTCAATGCAAAACACCATACAAGGCACACATTTCAATAATAATTACAAGTGTTTACAAAATCTTCATCTTTAAAAATTCATACTGACCTACCATTCTACATTTCATTTATATCAGTCTTTACATAGCCTATTGTATATCAAATAACAATAGAAACGCTGTTATATAAAAATTTGTGTTGACAGGTTTGATTGTTCTTCAACCACTTTTTAAGCTCTGGTGAGAAAGGACGTCGTGCTCATGAATACAAGTCACAGTGATGCGTCACAGTTAGGGCTGTCAGTTTAACGCATTAATTAATTATTTATAAATAATTACACTGCAAATTAACGCGTTATAAAAATTTACTCAATTAATTATGAGTGGCACTTCAATGCACGCGCATTTTAAATTTGGCCCATTGAAGGACCTGTAGGCGACTTGGCAGTGGCGTCACTTCCACCTGCGTCGCTAATCAAACAAATAAAACCTGGTGGAAACTGACATGGACTCAGCTCAGGGGGCGAGGCGAGCAAATTGCTGCCAGGGTCTTTGAACGGCAAGTTTATTTATAAAAAGAGCGAAGACAGGACGATCAACAAGAACGCAGTGATTTGGAGCTTTTGTAAAAAGTAATTTTCCGATCACCAAAGCTACTCCAGCCTGACGGATCATTTGAACGATAAACATGCCCGGACAAGTTCCATTGTTACCGGTGATAGAGCGAGCGTGAGCGCACTTCAACAAACCACCAAACCACCAAATCACGCTGCAGAATTTGGGAAATGATTGCAAAGTGGGTTGCCTCTCTCTCCTTCTCTCTATATATCTTTCTCTCTTTCTATCTCTCTTTATCTGTTAAAGGTACAGTGTGTAGGATTCGTGGCGCATAGGTGGATGGTGGCTATTGCGCTTCCTGTTTTAGCTACGGCAGACCTCGAGGGTCACCCGGGCGCGCTGTAACGCGGACAGCTCGCGTACCCGCGCACGAACGCGTGAAGCGCACCCGGCGCTACTGTATAAATAAAACGCGGTCCCGTTCACTGTTTTTTTTTCTTTTCGCATGAGCGCACACATTCCCGATCGTGTACCATGACAATCTACACATCAAATGAAACCTTACAGTCTCCTCTTTTTGACTATGCAATTCATTTCCCGGCACAACAATCACTCCCCGAGCACATGGGGCTTTTATACGGAAAAGCACAAAACAAGGTTTGTTACTTTGCTTACCTTGAAGGCTCTGGACAGGTCAAACTCAGTATTTCACCATAAACTTGGTCTCAATCTGTCCGTAAGGATCCACCGAATAAAATCCAGTAAAACAATTTAGTCCAAAACACGTGTTAGATCCATTACGACGTGTGATCCGACAACATGATTGTCGTTGTTTATCCAAACGCGTACTATCTCGTGTGAAAACAACCAGCCCTTGCCGAAGGTGAAGGCGGAGCCCAAATGTCCTTCTGCGGCTCTCGTAATTAAAATGGCTGCCTCTATATGGGGAAGATCCCCCTTTTATGCAGGTATATCTAAGTCCAACAGAATACTTTGATTTCATGATGGAAGTGAAAAGGCTTGGAAAACACTGTATTTTTGAATGGGTATCTTCAATTTCGGTAATTAACGGGTAAAAATCTTACACACTGTCCCTTTAAAGGTCCCATGACATGGTACTTCTTGATGCTTTTATATGGCTCCTTAATGGTTCCCTAATACTGTAAATGAATCCTTCTTCAAAATCAAGACTCAGTGCATGAGAAACAGAGATAAGATGAGAAAGAATAATTTTTCTCTCTCTGAACAGGCCATTATGGGCGTTGTTGCTTGAATGCAAATGAGGAGGACAGAGATGGCCTATAGTAGAGGGTGGGGGCGTGGCCAAACTCTCCGCTCTCAGCTCTCAGCTGATCCATTTCCGCCTTTTTGCGTAGAGAAGAGATGAGAAGCGTTCCATTGAAAAATAAACACATTTCCACAGAAAATAAAATTAAACCACTGCTGTTCAAAGGTCCAGAGGCTCAGATAAAGGACTTCCGAGCCTAGAAACACTCGGACGTGCCTCCAGGCAAATAAAAAAACGCATTTTGCATTGCCTAGCGCATTCGCGGTCCAAACTCTCTGGGCGTGATTTACAGAGACGCTGAGTAGACACAGACGGGGGGTGGAGCTGCATTTTTCGATCTGACGTCAATAAGGTGCCTTGTTCAGAATCGCCCGTTTGAGCTGTGTTTTTTTCTAACGCAGAAAAGGACCGCAAATGCTCAGTTTAGACATTTCGCAAATTTTAGCCATTGGGGGGGGGGGGCTAAACAGGGTAGGGGAGCTCACATTAACGTTCAAAAACCTCAGAAAGTGAAAATTTCACTTTATTGTATATAGTGCCTTTAACGAATTATCAAAGTGTTTTCCTTGTGTTGGTTCATCTCCTATTGTGAAACCATAGGATGGGACAAGGACAAAGACTGATTAACTGCTTAGACAAACAATCAAAGCAACTGCATTAGTGATGTGTGTATGGAAGGTAAAGATTAACTTTGCTGAAACTTAGTGCTTGAACTGGGAATTTTCTGTGCCCATGTGATTCTAAATAAAAGGAAGGAACGAGGAAGTGTTCTTTGAGAATTAAGAGTGGCCTGGGACGGAAGCAGAGGCGGCTCCGCTTAACACATGCTACACCTCTTTCTCCCTCGTTACGAGTATGTTACTTCTGTCTGTTTTCTCATTTGTTCCCTTTGTTGATTTTTATTAGGAAAAATCCCTGACACTGTCTCTCCCTCTCTATCTATCTGTCTATCTATCTGTTTATTTTTCATTATTAAAATACATGTTGTGCATATTTCAACCAATATTATTGCTCTCATTACATTCAAATTCCTGTCTGCAGCATCACCACTGTCCTCACTATCCTCTGACATACAGTATGTTGTAATTGTGTGCGGCAGTGAAGCTTGTGACAATCAGCTCTTAGAAGTCATCAAAACACCATTCTCCTCCAGAGCACAAGATTTCCCACTCATTGCCTCTCTCGTGTGTAAACTTCCATCACGCTCCCTTTTCCGGAGTGCTTCTGGCCCCATCATAAACAGCCTATTATCACAGAATCTGAGGAGTCTCTGAAGCTGCTGACATCCTGGTAAGTAATGAGGAAATTTGTGGTTGTGATAAAGGCATGGTGATTTCCATGCTGTCATCGGGGAGGCAGAAATCTCAACTGTGAAATGTCCCTCCCAGCAGAGGGCTAAGTGGATCGGACACCAAATATCAGCATTTGCATTCAAATTTGCAGGGTGAGAGCTGTGTAAGAGGCCAGACCACAGCGGAACACGATGCTCTTATGTAGCTACCAATTTAATTAGTTGCATAATAAATGGTTGTTAAATGAACAGAGATTTCAAATCACAAAAGCAGTGCATAATAAATCTCACTGGAGGTCAACAAGAGAGAGAGAGCACAGCACCAGGCCGGCTGGGTCCAAACACTGACATTGTATGTGAGCAGTGTGGGTTTGTTAGACTTCATTACTGTGGTTGGGTTTGGAAGCCATGCACCAATTTAGATGCTGTACAGACCATGCTAAATGGAGTATTCTACTCAAATAATAATTTGTCTAGTTCAGAACTATTCACCTTGAGGCCAGATCAGGCCCTCCCAACACTCTCCCACGGCTCATTTTCTCTTGTTTTACTGATTTACAGGGTTAGTACTCATTTAGTACTTGTTTAATTCTGGGTTAGTCCTGGTTCAAACCCAGTCTAGTCCTATTAAAGGTCCCATGGCATGAAATTTTCACTTTCTGAGGTTTTTGAACGTTAATGTGAGCTTCCCTACCCTGTTTAGCCCCCCCCCAATGGCTAAAAGTTGCGTAATGTCCAAACTGAGCATTTGCGATCCTTTTCTGCGTTTGAAAAAAACACAGCTCAAATGGGCGATTCTGGACAAGGCACCTTATTGACGTCAGATCGAAAAAAGAAATGCAAATGCAGTTCCACCATCGTCTGGATCTCCACCCTCTGTCTCTGGAAATCACGCCCAGAGAGTTTGGACCGCGGAGGAGCTACGCAATGCGAAATGCGAGTGTTTCTAGGCTTGGAAGTCCTTTACCTGACCCTTTGGACCTCTGAAACAGCAGTGGTTTAATTTTATTTTCTGTACAAATGTGTTTTTTTTCATTGAAAAGGCTCTTCTTTCCTCCTTCGCGCTTACACACGAGGAAGTGGGGCCAGCACACAGCGCACCGCTAACACAAGGAACCAGCGGCGCATTTGCCCCCCCCCCCTCTTACCAATCTGTCTCCTTCTCATTTGCATTCAAGCAACAAGGCCCAGAATGAGTCGTTCAGATAGTTATTTTTTGACTCTGACTCTGTACATGTGTCTTTCCCATGCACTAAGTGTTGATTTTGAAGAACGATTCATTTAGGGAACCATTAAGGAGCCATATAAAAGCATCAAGAAGTACCATGTCATGGGACCTTTAATACTGGTTCAGTAATGGATTGCCAATTTTGGAGAACAATGTTAGTGAAGCCTTTTGTGTTTTATTTTTCACAAAAATCTGCTCTAGCAGTCATAATAATATTACAGTGTCAAAAGTGGCATGTTGTGAATCTACAGCCCAGAGGCCAAGGCCCTAGTTGAATAGCCCTGGTCTAGGTCAAAGGTCAAACCTTTGCAGCATGCTGGTCAGTTATTTTTTATGTATTGTGGTGTGAAAGTTCTCATGAGACCGTTGCTCCTCTCCTATTTGGGTTTGCGCTGAGGAAAACCCTGTGAACTCCCTCGGCTCACTCCCAGTGAATACACACTTCTTCAATACTTCATGGAAATGTGAGTCTGGTGAGTCACTGGTGAATGTCTTCGTTTTCAGATGGGCGTAATTGTCAGATGGTTTAATCAGGGCTATGCAAGATTCAAGATTGTTTATTTGTCATATGCAGAATCAACACAAGGTCAACAATGCAATGAAATGCTTAGGATCAGAAGAACCGTTGACTCGCTAAAATAGTCAAGAAGTACTAATAACATGCAATAATAGTACATGGTAAAAAAAGTGTTGTAAAGTGCAGGGGAAGAGGTAAACAATATAATAAACAATATAATAAACAATATAATAAAATATGTAATAAAAAAAAACAAGGTACAATGTACAAGGTGCAGGTAGGATTAAATCAAGATCAAATAAGGTGTAAGTATTTCACAGATTGCACATAATATGGTGTGGTGTAGGTGTTGCATGTGTCATTGTGCATTGTCTAAGAAAAAAAAATCACAGATCCTGGAGGATGAAAGATCGAAGCACTAAACTCTTAATCTGAGGTGAGATAAATAAGATTTTATTTATAAATGATATGTGACCGATGCACAACTGAAAAAAGACTAATCTGATGTACACTAAATGGTAAAAGTTATAGATCTTCTTGGGAACGATCTCAGGACATTTGAGAGGAAATGTCTTCCCTCCCTCTCCTGGATGAGCTTCTCCCAGTCCCTCTTTCCTGAGTGGACCATGTGAGTAGAGCTGTTGTTTACTTTGGTTCTCCTCAACGTTTCTCTTTGCCCGCTTGTTTGTTTCAGTTTTTGTTTCCGAAAAGGAGATCTAAGGACAGAAGATGTTCTGGGACAGTTAGCACATGCTTGTTTCTTGCAAATGTTGGTTAATCTCTTGTCTGTTATTGTCTAATGACTATTTCACTGTTTGATTTTCATGCTTTCTGTCAACAATCTGCATTTTTGTGAAGCCTTGTGAGGAGGATGTGTGATTGTTGTAGTTAATTTTTTTTCCCTGCCCAGTAATGACAAAATTCTTTTATAGACCATGAGGTACACTACAAGTAAAAAGTTAGAGCACTTTTTAAAAAATTTCTTCTTTTTTCTACATTATAGATTCTCACTGAAGTGTTCCAAACTATGAATGGATATATAATTCAGAAGGTTTTTTTTAGATTTTTAAAAATAGCCAACCTTGCTTTGTGGCTTTGGTACTGCTTGACCCTGACATGGGACACCTATGAAGTGAAAACCATTTCAGGAGACTTCAAGAAGCTCAAGACAGATCATTGCTGTCAACAAAACAAAGGGTGGTGACTTTAAGTGACATTTTTTTCTTTGTTGTAGAATCCTTGCCTGGTTTACACCTGACCATATCCAAGTGATATATGGTCTGGAAGCCACCTACTAAATATCTCGTAGTGGAAGTGTGGTTTACGATTGCCAACGGCCATTTATTGGGCGTTACGAATGTCTATCATTTGGCGTATACGTAGTCCATAGCCAATCATGTCAGTTGTCTGTTCAAACTACAAGTTTCCGTTTGTCGTGTAGTACGCGTCACCGTCTTTCCACCCCTCCCCGCTCTCTGATTGGCTCCCAAAATCAGGAGAGCTCTCTTGGCCTCGTTGCCAGGCTGTCTTTCAGATCGGAACGAACGAAAGCAGCCTGGGATTTCCCAGGTTAGTAGAATCCAAGGAAAAATTAGAAATTCAATTTGTCAACTGGACAAACGTTTATTTGGTCGAATACGTTTTGCAGTTCATCCAAGCTGCTTCTTCTAACTAACAGAAACTGAAAACAAGTAGGTGTGGTAGTTTCAAAGTAATTTAATTGTAGTTAGCTCCTCCCTTCAGACAGTTTTAAGCAGTGTCCACCAGCATCTGACCAGAATTGAAGAAGCAGCTTGGATGAGTTGCAAAACGTATTCGACCAAATAAACTTTGGTCCAGCTGACAAATTGAATTTCTCCTTTTGCCATTTTTTTTTTGCTACATAATTCAATATATCTTGCTTAATATATTTGATGTTTTTTTTGTGTATATAAAATGCAGAAACACAAAGAACATAAAGAAAACATGAAACATTGAAAAAGAAGGTCCAGACTTTTCACTTGTTATGTATAATTTTGACTGAACAATGCCACGTATTTACCTACTTTTGACAGATGCTCTCCAAATCACCCCCCAAAATCCAAATGTGCAATCATCTCTATCAGGATCTGTGACTGTATGGCCATAATTGCGAGGCAGAAGCAGATGAGAGCAGATGATTGAGCCTGAAAAGGTGGTTAAAAAATTACAAATGCCACAGCACCCGCACAAGAGACAATTCACCCACTGATTTCAGTTCTACCCCAGCAGCTCACCAGTAACCACTAACAATCCCACCTTTAGCATTCAGACCAGTCATGGAGCTAAAAAGGATTAAATTGATTCTTTGCAGCTTCGGGGTGTGATTCTAACTGGAGGCACTGCTCTGTCTGACAACATGTAAACAAACAGAGCCATGAATATGCGATTTTCTTTTACCAGTGGCTAAATATATTTTACTTCCTGGTTGGAAATCATGACATGACACTAGGGAATTTTATAACTGTAACCTAGCAACCATGAAACTCAACTAACATTCACAGAGATTATAGTTTGACAAATAAAAAATATATGAAAACATCTTTATTTTGTATCAGAAAAAATTAGTTTCTTGTGTGTAAATTATGCATAACTTTCGGATGGAATTCTCCCTAGTGTTATGTCATTTAGAACTCTAATTTTCAATGTATTTTTCAACTTTTCGTCACCAACTGCTCCTTGATTGGTGTAAAACTATCAAAACTATCATTTATATTTACAACAGATATAATTCCACCAAATTAAGTCAAAATTAGAGAATCATGTGTTTTTTTTAAGCACTTCTACTGTCGCCCTGGGCTGCTTAGATCGGACCATGAAAGCTCATATTGATCATGGGCTCCTGGAAATGTGTTGTTTAAATCAATTTTTAAACTGTGGAAAAGCCTCCCGTGACACATCAGAGCTGCTACTTCCCTGGAGAGTTTTAAATAGCTCCTGAAAACGCACTTTTACACTGGCTTTTAGTTGATTTTCTATAGTTCTATCTGTGTTCTTAACCTTGTTTTACTGTGTTTACTTGTGTTTTATTCATATGTTTATTCTCATATTCCGTTTTATCTATATTGTTAAGCACCTTGGGGCAATACTGTCTGTTTTTAAATGTGCTATATAAATGAACATTGACCTTGACCTTGACTTCACCCACATTATCTAGGAAGAAAAATTCTTTATGTGCGTGAGTGATGGTGGTGGTTGGAGGGGTCGATTCAACTTTCATTTAGCAATAAAATTAAGTGTGTTATTATTTATTTTAATGAATCTATCCATAACTGTAATGCAGAAGTGATTTGCAATAGTTTCTGTCCCTTGTTAACGTTATGTTTGTGAACAGTTTAGGAAATACGTCTATGTATGTCATATTTGCTGCCCATGTCCAACCAGGAAATAATATTATAAAATTCACAAAAATTGAACAAAATTAAGAATTTAAGGCAAGATTTTTAATGACAACCAAATATAATGGTGTTAACTGTGGTGTATTCTGTTTATAAAAAATGCTTTTATTGTGAAAGGGGGTTAACAGGAAGTGTTCCAGAAGTGTTATTTTGAATAAAATAAGTAAAATTAATGAGTGAGTTGCTCTTCGTATGTTGCTTGAATGCCTACGCATAAAACCACGACAAACTATGCTTAAAGCCCCAGATTGTAGGATTTGTGGCGCATAGGTGGATGGTGCTATTGCACTTTCAGTTTTAGCTACGGCAGACCTCGAGGGTCACCCGGGCGCGCGACGAGCCGCGCGCCGCTACTGAATAAATAAAACGCGCTCCCGTTTTTTTTTTTTTTCTTTTCTCATGAAAACACACATTCCCGATCGTGTACCATGACACTCTACACATCAAATGAAACCTTACAGTCTCCTCTTTTTGACTATGCAATTCATTTCCCTGCACAATAATCACTCCCCGAGCACATGGGGCTTTTATACGGAAAAGCACAAAACGATGTTAGCTTACCTTAGAATGCTTTCCACAGGTCAAACTCTGTATTTCACCATAAACTTGCTCTCAATTTGTCCGTAAGGATCCAGCGAATAAAATCCAGTAAAACAATTTAGTCCAAAACACGTGTTAGATCCATTACGACGTCTGATCCGGCAGCATGCTTGTGTTGTTTACCCAAAACCACGAGCCTTGCCGAAGGCGGAGCCCAAATGTCCTTCTGCGGCTCTCGTATTCAAAATGGCTGCCTCTGCATGGGGAAGATCCCCCTTTTATGTGACTATATCTAAGTCCAAAAGAATACTTTGATTTCATGATGGAAGTGAAAAGGCTTGGAAAACAATGTATTTTTGAATGGGTATCTTCAATTTCAGTAATTAACGGGTAAAAATCTTACACACTGTCCCTTTAAGTGAAATGAATAGTGCAGTAGGGGTCCGTCAAGCTAGCGCTCATGCTTCACAGCAAGTGTGGCATGTTGGTATGGCCGTAAGATTTGGGTCGCCCGAGCCTTTCTGTGTGGAGTTTACATGTTCTCCCTGTGTCTGGATCCATCAACCCAAAACACGCACCATAGGTAAAATCCTCCAGCTGAGGTCCTGACCAAACCGAAGCAAGAAGATCATGGAGATGGTCCCCGGGCGCAGTAATGTGTCCGTTTTGCCTGAGTATATTGTAACAGCTCCCTCATTGATTGGCAAAATGTAGCAACCGCAAATGTAATAACCAGCCAATAATGTAATAAATAGTGTGTTTAATGTCATATTGTGGAACATTCCAGGCCATATCCATAGTAACAAGCCAGTGACAGACCCCCAACCAAAAATGTGTGTCACATTTTTTCACACAAACTTCTACTGGAGGCTCTTCAGTTTGTTGGTTTGCCTAATTTTTGGATAATTACTTGTTTAGAACTACAGTGGAATTTATGTAGTCCACTTTTAGACCTGATTTAGTCCTAGATTAGATTAGACATTCAATAGTTCTGTTATAGACCTGGTTTAGATCTGGTGGTACCCCTTGGTGTGAAAAGCTTAAAGGGATAGTGCGTTTTTTTTAATGTTAATCTCTATGGGTTTCCTTCTAAAAGTTCCGTGTGTTGACACTGGCTTACCTCTGACACTCTCAGCTGACCCCGGTTCGGCTCGCTTTCTCAAGCCCACGTAGGGAGGTCCGGTAGCTTCTCTGGAACATTAAATAAAGCTTGTTTTTCTTCTCAAAACAAAACATTTGTCCGAAAGGTGATATATTTGAATCCCAAACAGTTGTCAACGAAACATCCAGCAGCGAACTTGGCGATCGCGTATTGTGTCTGCCGACTCATATCACTGCGCTCACGTTAGCGTATTAGCCTGTTCACCTTTAGCGAAAGTGCATGGCAGATGCGGTCCGCCGCAATGGGAAGTTTACAAGTGAACAGGATCACTGTGTCGTGATCACCGTGTCGACGTCGCTTTTTGATCCTTCGATGTTGGCTCTTCCTATCATTGTGAAGCAGAATTCACCAAGTGTTGGATTGTTCACTCACTAATAGGGAACGTGAGCGGGGTTTAGACCGTCGTGAGACAGGTTAGTTTTACCCTACTGATGATGTGTTGTTGCGATAGTAATCCTGTGTCTCCACTCCCCTCGTGCGTTCGGCGTTATATTGAGCCGTGTCTACCCCCACGCTTCACTATCAACACATTCCGTTGAAAATCTATGAAAGTTCGAGTGTTCAAACGAGAGAGGAATGCGAGAAAAGCCCAACTCCAGTCTGAGAAAAGCATGGAATGTGTGTGGTGAGGCATTTACAGCCCTAAAACATGTAGAACAATTGCAAAATACAAAGTTGTCCTACCTCACGATCCTCTCCCACCGCGGGCCACCTCTGGAACCTAACCCCGTGTGTGTTGATAAAGTGTATTTACGTTTCGGGGCGTGCATCTGAGCGCACATTAATTGAATTTTTGAGATTTCGCGTTTCGTAACTTGAATTTTCTTTCGTATCTAGAGACCAAAATTTGACGTGAAAGCGTTTTGTAACTTGGATTTTTCGTATGTAGGGTCTTTCGTAAGGTGAGGTACCACTGTACTTCCACTTGCAAACCTTTAACTTTCTTGTCTGCGTTTTGCAATTTCTTTTGGCATGAGTACATCTGGTCTGCATTTTAACCTGAACCTCAGCTCCTCGTTTTCACGCTTGAGTTTGCTAAATTCGTTTGCATTCATTTTAGGTTGTGACTAATTTTAGGGGGATGAATTGTTGATCTAAAGTTTTATTATGTTTTAAACTTTGGCCACGCTAGGCTTCATCCACTTCGGTATTATCCCACTGGGTGCGTGCGACTATTGCATATTTCTTACATTTATAATACAGATGCTTGGAGCCACATTTAAAAGTTTATACACTCATTTCCTTTACTACCCCTTCACATTTGGTATCTTTTAATTCCCTAATGCGTTCTAAACAAAAACTGTCAACAGTAAATTGCCCAAACAATGTCAAGTTGGATAACCTTTGTCAAAAAAGCAACAAATATTCTACTCAGAAATCAGAAATCTCATTGGACAGGGATTTTTCTCTTCATTGCATTATGCTACTATATAACACTACATTTACTTTATTCATCCTGACGGAAATTCAAGTTTTGCTGCTGCAACATTTCCACTGCGCATCTCAGTCTCCTTTGGTCTCAGTGCAGTTTAACAGGAGGACTGGTCAGGTAGGGTCAGCAGATCTGAGTCAGGGCAGTTTGAGAAAAAGTGCAGCCTGGGCATCACAGCAGTGTCACATTTGCTGCCACATGATGTAAAAAAAACCTATAGCATCTCAAATATCCATAGCTAATAGCTTCTTAGCTAGCCTCTTGCAAGGTCTCCATGGATACAGGAAACACAAATTGTTAATTTCATATAATCCAACAGCCCCTTGTGTACATTCTCTCAAAACATTTCCTCTGTCACATTTTCTACCATATGTTGTAAAAAGTCTGTAGCATGTCATATGCCCATAGCTAGCTCATCAGCTCTTTAGCTACCCTCTTCCACAGTCTCCAGGGATCTGGGAAAAACAAACAGCTCATTAAACAAAAGCCAACAGTCCTTTCCTTGTGTCCTTTGAACTGCACATGTTGCACTTCTTAGTTGGTTAAAATCCCTTGATATGAAAATTAGGTCAAAAAACTAAACGTTTCACTGCTCAGTGTGTGAGCCTGGTATATTAATTCAGGGCTCTCAAGTCTCACGCATTGAGAGTGTGACACACGCAATTCGACGTGTTCACACGCTTACACGCCTTTCTCACATGGCATTTCTCACGCTGAATTTTTTTTTTTTTTTGTGTGTGGCTCAGTTTATGCAGGCACCGCGTGTTTTCAGCGAAAAAAACTCCCCCGCTCCCCCCCGCCCCGCTCCCTGGAAAAAAATCTCAGTTATCAGGCGCCGCGCCTTTTTCAGCCAATCAGAAAATAGATTGTTCTGTTGTTGGGCAGACAGTTGACAGTGTAGCGCGCGCTCAGTGATAAGGACAGCGACTGAACAGGAGGAGATGATAAAACAAACTGAGAACCATCAGGTAATAACTTCATTTATATAACTCTGATTAGTTGCTTTGTAGTTTAAGTTTGCTCTTCAGACAAACATTTACACAGGGCTCTCAAGTGTCACGCGTTGATACGGCATTTCGCACGCAATTGAAGCGCCCCCCCCCCCCCCGCTCCTCGGAAATTACGCAGTCTCACGCACAACCCCGCTCAAAACTTGAGAGCCCTGTTAATGTGCGTTTTGTTTTTTTTTGTTTTTTACGTTAATCTGTATGGGTTTCCTTCTAAAAGTTACGTGTGTTGACACCGGCTTACCTCTGACAGTCTCAGCTGATCCCGGTTCGGCTCGCTTTCTGGAGCCCAGGTAAGTAGTTACGGTAACTTCCCTGGAACATGAAATAAAGCTTGTTTTTGATGATGATGATATATTTGCATCCAAAACAGTTGTCCACGAAACATCCAGCAGCATATTTCGCATTCGCGTATTGTCTCTCTCCACTTGTATCACTACGCCCATGTTATCTCTATCAACCTTTTCACCTTCAGCGGATGTCTATGCCGAAGTTTACAAGTGCTGGATGCTGGATGTTTCGTGGACAGCTGTTTTGGATGCAAATATATCACCTTTCTAACAAATGTTTTGTTTTGAGAAGAAAAACAAGCTTTATTTCATGTTCCAGGGAAGTTACCGGAACTACTTACGTGGTCTCCAAAAAGTGAGCCGAACCGGGATCAGCTGAGACTGTCAGAGGTAAACCGATGTCAACACACGCAACTTTTAGAAGGAAACCCATACAGATAATTAACATAAAAAAAAATAAAATAAAAAAAAACGCACTATCCCTTTAATGTTAGTGACTAGATTAAAGAATTCACTGTATTACAACAAAAATGTGCATTTTAAAAATATTAATTTTAGCTGCCCTCAATCTGGACTAAATATTACAGGCCTGTAGAATGTTGTGATGCCAGCAATACCATTTTTTCTTAAGAGATAACTGCTGATATGAATAGTACTGAAACATAATGTTTTGAACTATTAATATGACACCAAAACCAAAAGACATACAGTATGTAAGAGTGTACTAAATACAGAGACCGCATCACTGCAGACACTGCACCGATCCACCTCACTCTCCATCCTCCCCTCACTCGTGAACAAGATCCTGAGATACTTGAACTCCTCCACTTGAGGCAGGGACTCTCCACCCACCTGGAGAAGGCAAGCCACTGTTTTCTGGCCGAGAACCACGGTCTCGTATTTGGAGGAGTTGACCTTCATCGCGGCCACTTCACACTCAACTGTCAACCTTCCCACCAGGTCCTGGTTCGATAAAGCCATCAGGACAACATCATCTGCAAACAGCAGAGATGAGATTCTGTGGTCTCCACACCAGACCCCCTCCGGCCCCTGACTACATAGCACATGTGGACTGGTTGGTCCCAGACCCCATACTCCCGGAACACCCTTCACAGGACACCACGAGGGACACAGTTGAATGCCTTCTCCAGAGCTACATAGCACATGTGGACTGGTTGGGCAAACTCCCATGAACCCTCAAGCACCCAGTGGAGAGTGGAGAGCTGGTCCAGTGTTCCCCAGCAGGGACGAATACCACACTGCTCCTCCTGAATCGAAGTTTCCACTATCGGTTGGATTCTCCTCTCTAGTACCCTGGAATAGACCTTACCGGGGAGGCTGAGGAGTGTGATTCACCTGTAGTTGGACACACCCTGTGGTCCCCCTTTTTAAACAGAGGGACTACCACCCCAGTCTGCCAGTCCAGTGGTACTGTCCCCGACTGCCACGCAATGTTACAGAGACGTGTCAGTCAAGACAGCCCCACAACATCCAGAGACTTAAGATACTCAGGACGGATGTCATCCACCCCTGGAGCCTTGCCACCGAGGAGCTTGCCAACAACCTCAGTGACTTCAGCCAGGATGATGGACGAATCCACCTCCGAGTCCTTGGAAGATGTGATGGTGGGATTGAGGAGATCCTCAAAGTATTCCTTCCACCATCCGTCAACAGCTCTCCACCTGCACTGTAAACATTGTTGGACCTGTTCCTGACCCGAAGGCGCAGAGACGTGACCTTCTCGTTCACCGAAGTGAACTGAGCTGTGGGGCAATGAGCAGGCCCACACTTGCCCGCCGATGCTCCTCGTGGGCAATGCCAGAGAAATGGAGACTCCAGCCTCTCTCAAAGAGTTGGGTTTCAGAACCCAAGCTGTGCGTAGAGGTGAGCCTGACTATATCTGGTCAGTAATGCTCAACCTCCTGCACAAGCTCAGCCTCTCCCTGGTTTCAGATGGGTGTGATCTGATCAGTGGCATGCATAGTGTGTTTGTTTTAGAACAAAATTATGTTTGACTGATTAACAGGGAAAGACTGAAAACAAATGGGGACTGAATGACACTGAAGTTTGATTTTGTTCTCAATGATAGTTGGCCAATGAGCTCTAGTGTAACTAGCTAGCTGTTTTCAAACTTGACTTTATGTATGTTTAAAGGGACAGTGTGTAAGATTTTTACCCGTTAATTACCGAAATTGAAGATACCCATTCAAAAATACAGTGTTTTCCAAGCATTTTCACTTCCATCATGAAATCAAAGTTTTCTGTTGGACTTAGATATACCTGCATAAAAGGGGGATCTTCCCCATATAGAGGCAGCCATTTTAATTACGAGAGCCGCAGAAGGACATTTGGGTTCCGCCTTCGCCTTCGGCAAGGGTCGTGGTTTTCACACAGCGAGATAGTACGCGTTTGGATAAACAACGACAAGCATGTTGCCGGATCACACGTCGTAATGGATCTAACACGTGTTTTGGACTAAATTGTTTTACTGGATTTTATTCGCTGGATCCTTACGGACAAATTGAGACCAAGTTTATGGTGAAATACTGAGTTTGACTTGTCCAGAGCCTTCAAGGTAAGCAAAGTAACAAACCTCGTTTTGTGCTTTTCCGTATAAAAGCCCCATGTGCTCGGGGAGTGATTGTTGTGCCGGGAAATGAATTGCATAGTCAAAAAGAGGAGACTGTAAGGTTTCATTTGATGTGTAGATTGTCATGGTACACGATCGGGAATGTGTGCTCTCATGCGAAAAGAAAAAAAAAAACAGTGAACGGGACCGCGTTTTATTTATACAGTAGTTGTCGACGAGGGCTCGCACAGCGCCGGGTGCGCTTCACGCGTTCGTGCGCGGGTATGCGAGCTGTCCGCGTTACGGCGCGCCCAGGTGACCCTCGAGGTCTGCCGTAGCTAAAACAGGAAGCGCAATAGCCACCATCCACCTATGCACCACGAATCCTACACACTGTACCTTTAAGGTGTAATTTATGTCTTAGTCTTTTTTTGCTTCTCAACCCTAAAATACAGTGTCTTTTCTATCAGTCTTTTCTCTTTCTCTACTACTACTATAAATAATAGGGTATGTGCTGACTTTAGTTTCCAAATTTTCCCAACTCTCAATAGATCTTTTTTTAATGGATCTCCATTTGAACTAAATAAAACATTTAACAATTCTTACAAAATTGTATATTAAAATTTTAACAGACCACTGAGACTCATAAAGCACCATTTCTTTATAAATCCAGCTCTTTGTCCAAATGGTCTGTTAATCCCTCTCCTTTGGGAATCATGATAACTGCGGAGAGAAACAATATCATGGACGGAGAATTGTCTGAATAAAATATTCCTTTTTTCCCCATCCAATAGTTCACGGACATCTCTGCTCAGACCCAAAATAAACAAACACACCATCAGTCGGAAGCAGCTTGGACGTTCCTTTGTATCCAGGGCTTTTGTTTCTGCTTAGTCTCCTGTGATGTGCACATTGGAATCCGTACCAAACACCATTCTGGCAGAGAGAAATTGAGTTATTCTTTCAACCGTCAATCTGGTTTGATCTTTTTGTCTGTCTAACTGTCTGTCACCATTCATCTGTGCTTAATTGGCTCATTTACGCCAAACTCTGCTCATTGTCTAACTTTTTTTTTTCATACTTAATACCCAAGACAGTAGCAACCATTAGGGCTGTCATAATACTTACTATGAAGTTCAATACATGTTTTTTTTTCAGTTTTGACAATTATTTTTGGAAGTAAATATTGATCTTAAGTACTTTTTCTTTGGTTACATGCTGCTATTCCGACATCCCGCTATTTAATCATTGACATTTAATTGTTGGCGTAGCGGCATAAACATAACTTTTCAAGAATCCCACTACTTTTGACACTTTCTTTTTCATTGTCAGAGTAGTGGCACTTTACTATTTTTCAAACGTTCCACTTTTCCGACATGAATAATATTAATGCGATAGCCTATGATACTTTGTGCTCCCATATATCATAAGATGTTTGGGCCTGTGCATCAGAGAATACTTTAGCCACACCGGATATCATGGATTGGGAAAATGTCCTGATCTGATAGCCGTTGGAAACTGTCATGCATTTTAAAAGAAAGCACTGGCCAGCCTTCAGGAAAATATCTAATCTAAAACGGAGGCTGCATGGGCCCTTTGTGCTTCATTCATTTCTGCGGAGAACACTTTATAGCCTAAATAAACAGCCAATCAAGTTCATTGCGCCAGCTCAGTGAGATGACACTCTCGCAAAACACACATTTGACTACCTGCATTTGATTGTATACACATTCGGCCCCTAAAAAATATGACGTGTCGGAATAGCGATACTAAAAAGTCTAAATCGACACGTGTTGTAATGAAGGGATGTCGGAATAGGCTGCAGACCCCTTTTTCTTTGTACTAGTAGGGAACGTTATGTTATTTTTGGTTACAAGGATACAATTTGAGCGCTAAAGGGTTGAATGAATGACTTCTATGACTCATTAAGTGCTTTGGGGTAATCATGTCAGTGGGATAATGGGATTTTGTATTACTGTTTCAAATCAAATCAGAATCCCAATTTAACTACAGAGCAGTAAAATAAAGTAATCATTTTAAAGATGTTATAGTTTCAATGCAATTTAATACAAACATCTGATATAAATGGTCACATTTATATATACCGTTTCAGACATGGGACCAAGTCACACATGTGCAAGTCTCAAGTAAGTCTCAAGTATTTTTTTCTTGGGCAAGTCAAGTCAAGTCACAGGCTATGTCAAGTCAAGTCAAGTCCTGTAATAGGTAAAGTCCAAGTCAAGTCACCTTTGGCGTATTGTTGTAATTTTAGCTGCAGAATCTGATCTTAATAAAGTGAAAGGCAATATATAAGAAAGTGTAAGTAATCATCACTGGCTAATGTGCCCAACCTGTTATAAAATATTTGTATTGTAAATACTCATGTTCAGTAAAATACATCATAGACTCAAACAAAACAGTGATAATGTAATTATTGGTTATTTATTGGCAAAAGTGATCTGTACATCGAAAACCAAACTGTTTCACATGTTTTCAACATTGTTTCAGCATTGAGCTGAAACCAGTAACAGCTAAAACAAACTTGTATTAAACTTTGTTACACTCCCTAACTCACTCTGTCCCACACACACTTTCTAACACACACACACACACACGCACGCACGCACACACACACAATTCATTAATCTATAGTTGATTGACCTTATCGACTTACGATTAATTGATAAGCGGCGTTTTTCACCTGAATTTTAGTGTTTCAATAGGGTCTTTAAGAATATAAGCTATAGTTTACATAACACTGAGTCATAAATATATCATAGTATTATTATATTGTATATTCCTCAATTAATTATTCCTTAGTAAAAAGCAGACAAATGTATTGATGCTGAATAACAAAATACAGTAATCCCTCGCTCTATTGCAGTTCGTGGATTTATTATTTTTTTTTTTTCAATTTTCTTTTTATAGTGTAACATTTTTTTTATAGTGTAACATTGTGTTCTGCGTCCTGATTGGCTAAGAGACTAAACGTGGACTAAACCAGGTCTAGACCAGAACTAAACCAGGTCTAGAACAGGTCTAAACCAGGTCTAAACCTGGACTGGACCAGGTCTAGACCTGGACTATGTTATCACACACAGTCTTGGTTTAGTCCTGGCTTAGTCTTGGTTTAGACCTGATTTAGTTTTGGTTTAGTCCTGGTTTAGACCCGGTTTAGGTCTGGTTTAGTCTTGGCTTAGTCCTGGTTTAGACCTGGTTTAGTCCTAGTTTAGACCTGGTTTAGTCCTGGTTTAGTGCTGGTTTAGACCCGGTTTAGATCTGGTTTAGTCTTGGCTTAGTCCTGGTTTAGACCTGGTTTAGTCTTAGCTTAGTCTTGGTTTAGACCTGGTTTAGTCTTGGTTTAGTCCTGGTTTAGTCCCAGTTTAATCCCGGTTTAGACCTGGTTTAGTCCTGGTTTAGTCTTGGCTTAGTCCTGGTTTAGACCTGGTTTAGACCTGGTTTAGTCCTGGTTTAGTCTTGGTTTAGACCTGGTTTAGTCTTGGTTTAGTCCTGGTTTAGTCCCAGTTTAATCCTGGTTTAGACCTGGTTTAGTCCTGTTTTAGTCCTGGCTTAGTCTTGATTTAGACCTGGTTTAGTTTTGGTTTAGTCCTGGTTTAGTCCCAGTTTAATCCTGGTTTAGACCCGGTTTAGTCCTGGTTTAGTCTTGGCTTAGTCCTGGTTTAGACCTGGTTTAGACCTGGTTTAGTCCTGTTTTAGTCCTGGCTTAATCTTGGTTTAGACCTGGTTTAGTTTTGGTTTAGTCCTGGTTTAGTCCCGGTTTAGTCCTGGTTTAGACCCGGTTTAGATCTGGTTTAGTCTTGGCTTAGTCCTGGTTTAGTGGACTTAACCAATCAGGATATAGAAGAGTACGAGAGCGGTCCAACCCCTTTCTCTGTGCCAGTTTTATTGTTGAGCGTGGAAACATGGAGAAGCGGCAGAAAGGGGGTGCTACTAAAAGATTTAAAAAATCTCGTTATAGACGCTGCAAAATTTTCTGAAATAACAGACATATTCTCTGGAGGAGCCTCCATGTCCTCTGCAGCCCAGGCAGAAGGTGGACAGGGAGCGGAGCGGCCAGGGACTGTGGACAGGGAACCTGAGGGAACCCGAGGGAACCTGAGGGACAGAGTGACCAGGGAAGTGTCGCACAAGCACAGCAGGTCAGGCATGAAAATCGCTCACCTTTCGGCAAAATTCGCCATTTTGAATCCAAAACAGATGACCTACGTGAATCGTATAGATTCGATGAGAATTTTATTTATTTATTTATTTTCAGCTTTGTCTCTACAGGAATTTCGCCTGGGGTGCCAGCCAACGTGCTCCTGACCTTGTGTGCAAGATGCATTTTCAATAAACCATTGAATGTGTAGTTACTGCGAGTTTGCTGGTGGGTTTTGGGAGCTGGGATTTTTCCTTTAATTGTTGCGCCCTGGTTTCCACTCGACCAAGACGTAACAACAGCAAAATACTTTGCTTCGGGGAACACAAACATAAATTAGTCCGTTGTGCTCCGCTAATTATGAGGGGCCGGTCTAAGCCAAAAATGCCAGGGCAGTTTTTTTGTCCCAGTCCAGCCCTGTCTGTGAGAGCTGGAATTGCATCGCCAATCCTGTGGGTGGATGAATGAATCTGACTATTCAACCATTGAAGAGAGCTGGATTCAAACCACCGACCTTTGGGATCAGTAGAAAACGCTACTGACAACTGAGCTTGAATCAAAAGTTACTTGTATCACCAGACACTATTCTACGGAGAAAAGGAGAAGTATGTGGCTTATCTCTGTCTCTCTCTTTTTTTTTTTTTTTACCCAAGGACCCACAAGCCTCCTTCACATCTGTATGGACTACTGATTTGGAAATAGCCAGTGCGGCAATCAGAAGTGCAGTGAGCTCTGACGTTGGATTATTTGACACAGGCAAAGTTAACAGTAAGAATTGTCAATCATTTCTTTCAAGGGGTTTAGTCTGACAGATATTTTATTGTCTGTCACAACATTTTATTGTTGTAGTCCAATATAACCTACAGGGGCCAAACAACGTTAAAAAAAAAGAAGAAAGAAAGAATGAATAAAAAAATAAAATAAATAAGACTGCAAAAATCATCCATCATTTTATACATGTGATAAAACACACTGACAATACGCTGCTATTTTCTTTGTTGTGTGTGTAGTTTCAAGAGATTGTGCCATGAATGAATATGAGGTGACAGTGGCTTAGTGGTTTAGCTGGTGCAGTAGTCAACCTATAGTGAGAGGGTTAGGCCTTCAAATTTATCTAACCAGCACAGATTTTGAGTCAGTCAAAGTGAACTAAAGAGCAAATCAAATTGTTTTGCGATTAAACTGTGTATATAGTAGTAGTGTTTGAATTGTATTATCTACGGTCGCTAGTTATTTTTTCAAACTTTTAATGCAAACTAGGTAAATTTGCTGGTTTGTCCAAAAAAAAAAAAAAAGTATAAAATGGGTGTGCCCTGGCTTCAGTGGCCACTAATTTCAGGTATCTGGTGACATCACACAGAAATGCCCTGATTACAGTGTGGTGTTTCTGATACAAGGGGTGGAGTTTGGAGTGTGGATACCTCTTGGTCATCAGTGACTTTGTGGACTGGTGTGGGTGCAACCAACTGAGCCTTAACACCAGTAAGACCAAGGAGATGGTGATTGACTTCAGGAGGAGACCACTACCTCACTCACCGGTGAACATCCAGGGGCAGGACATAGAGACTGTGGACAGTTTCATGTACCTGGGTGTTCACCTCAACAATAAACTGGACTGGTCCCACAACACCGACGCCCTGTACAAGAAGGGCCAAAGTCGCCTCCACCTCCTGAGGAGACTGAGGTCCTTTGGAGTGTGCAGGCCTCTGCTCAAGACTTTTTATGACTCTGTGGTGGCCTCTGCTCTCCTCTACGCTGTCATCTGCTGGGCCCCGAGCAGCACAGAACGGGACAGAAAAAGACTCAATAAGCTGGTCAGGAGGGCCAGCTCTGTCGTGGGCTGTCCTCTGGACTCTGTAGAGGAGGTGGCCGAGAGGAGGGTACTGGCCAAACTTACGTCCATCATGGACGACACCTCTCACCCTCTGCACCGGACTGTAGAGGAGCTGAGCAGCTCCTTCAGCAGCCGACTGAGGCACCCCCAGTGCAAGAAGGAGCGCTACCGCAGATCCTACATCCCCACCGTCTTAACATGCAATTTTTTTCTATATTCTCCTATTTGCTTATTTTATTATTATTATTACTTATCTTGTCTGTGGTTAGCCCCCCCCCCTAAAAGAGGGGGGTAGAGAATACTACCACCGTATTCCCTGCGTGTCGTAAAAGGCGACTAAAAGGGACGGGGCGAGAGGACTGGGAATCCTCTCCCCTGTAACTGTTTCCTAGAAACGGACAGGGCTGAGTAGGGAAGGGGAGGTTGTCTCCCCAAACCCTAAAGATTGGGTCCTTGAATGTGCGTGGGTGTAGTACGAATGAAAGTAAAAGAGATCTGATTGGAAGGATGTTTGGAAGAAGGAGATTGAGTGTGTTAGCACTGAGTGAGACAAAGATGAAAGGGAAAGGTGAGTGTGTGTTTGGAAGTGTGAGTGGGAGAAGGTCTGGTGTAGAGAGTGGGAGAGCAAGAGAAGGTGTGGCCTTGTTGGTGAGTTGTGAGGTGAGACGATGTGTGGTTGAATGGAAGGAGATTTCACCAAGACTGATGTGGGTGAAAGTGAAATTTCTGAATGAGTTGTGGGTGTTCGTGAGTGCGTATGGTCCTGGCAGTGAGAAGAATGAAGAGGAGAGAGTGTCCTTCTGGAATGACTTGGATGAGTGCCTGCAGGGATTTGGAGCAAATGTGAATGTAGTGTTGATGGGAGATCTGAATGCGAGAGTGGGTGATGAGAAAATTGAGGGTGTTGTTGGTGTGCATGGTGTACCTGGAAAGCTCACCTTTCCTTTTTCCCGAAAGCTCGCGGGAAAAAAAAGGAGCGGGGGAGCCCACTGCTCCTGAATAAAACTAAACTTTTGTTTAGATTTTTTCTTTTACTGTGGAGTTTAGGTGTTTAGCCTCACTTTAACATTAAAGGTCCCATGGCATGAAATTGTCACTTTCTGAGGTTTTTGAACTTTAATGTGAGCTCCCCTACCCTGTTTAGCCCCCCCCCCCATGGCTAAAAGTTGCAAAATGTGTAAACTGAGCAATTGCGATCCTTTTCCGTGTTTGAAAAAAGGACAGCCAAAACAGGCGATTCTGAACAAGGGAACTTTCTGACGTCACACTCGGGGAAAAATGCAAATGCAGTTCCACCCCCCGTCTGGATGTCTACCCACCATCTCTGGAAATCACGCCCAGAGAATTTGGACCGCAAACGAACTACGAAATGCGAATGCATTTTTTTATTTGCCTGGAGACACGTGAGAGTGTTTCCAGGCTCGGATGTCCTTTATCCGATCCTCCGAACCTCTGAAACAGCAGTGGTTTAATTTTATTTTCTGTGGAAATGTGTTTATTTTAATGGAAATCATCTCATATCTTCCTCCGCGCTTAAACGCGGAAGTGGGGCCAGCACACAGCGCACCGCTAAATGAGGAAAGAGCGGAGAGTTTGGCCACACCCCCACCCGCTGCACTGGCCTGTCTCTGTCCTCCTCATTTGCATTCAAGCAACAATGCCCAGAATAAAGTGTCTGAGAGAGATATTTATGACTCTGACTGTGTTCATGAGGCTTTCTCATGCACTGAGTCTTGATTTTGGAGAAGGATTCAGTATTAGGGAACCATTAAGGCGCCATATAAAAGCATCAAGAAGTACCATGTCATGGGATCTTTAAGGCAGGTTGCTGTTCTTATGGGAACATTTGTCCTCTGCATTTGACCCTTCCTTCAGTGTGGCTGGGGCAACATTGCACGTCACAGTGCTACGCCCGAAAGACCCATCTCCAGACCTTGAGCTGGTCTTGGTCAGGACTATCTTAGCTGGAGAATTTCATGTTTTGGGTTGAAACCAAAGTGCCCAGAGGAAACCCACCCAGACACAGGGAGAACATCCAAACTCCACACAGGCCCAGGAGTCAAACCTGAAGCTTTCTTACCAGGCGAGAGTGCTAGCCACTCAACCACTGAGCCACAGTCACAGGGCTTCAAATCAGTTTCAAATCAGGCCCTTAGGTTAGAATTGTGTCACTGGTAAACAGTAACTAGCATTTTGATTTATATTGTTGTTTCTACTTTGACTTTCAACACTGTATGGGTTTTAGCAGGGCAATCTATTTTAGACTACTTTTGGTCAGTGTCAGTGTGCTCTTTCTTTGCTTTTCTTTTACGGTTGTGTACTTAACCTTTGGTCTGTTAATATTGCAGTTACTACAACACCACTCCATCAAACAACAGTAGTCATACTGTGTTGTTTGTGTGTGCACGTCTTCAGCGTCACGGATCATTTAATGCTCTATGTACCTGACACTGGCACTGTACCTGATTATTACTTCAAAACAAAACTAGTTCATTTTTAACAGTTCTAGTCCAAAGTCATTCCTCACTTATCTTATGCATTTAGAGCATCCTGATTATTCTCCACAATGAGTTCATGAGCATATTTCACAACTTCCAGAGGTCAGAGCAGAGTTACGACGTCACAGTGAGGCTAATAACAAAGAGCATGTACTGATTTCCGTACAATAAAACTGTTTATGCACACACACAGCATGCAGCGGACTCGTTCTGACCTCAAAAGCTGCTAAAAAAGCTGGTAACACTCCTTTAAGTGAGTTTAATCTGCATTTTTCAGTGTTCCGTGTCCCATTGTCTTTCGGCTATCTTCCCCTCCGCTCTTTACTCTGTGCTGGTGATTGATGGCTCCTCGGGGTAGGGTCCTGAGACAGATTGAAGGATTTGGTGCAGGGCTTTGGTCAGACCTGCTCCTCTCCTTCTATGAGCCTCCTTCCTTTTACACTACATCAGTCATCCTCCCCTAACACCCACTAAGTTCCCAACCACTTCCTCTGTACAGGCAGGAGGCGAGCTGTCTTCCTCAACTCATTTTGGGAGTGAACGAGAGGTTCTCAGACAAAAAGCTGCAGGACAATATAAAACATGCTGTAAAAATGTATCTACAGTAGGTTACATCTTCCTTTTTCCTTCAAATCCCAATCCACTTTATTTATATAGCACATTTTACAAACAGCAGTTTCCAAAGTGCTGCACAGAGATCATAAAATTAGGACAACAAAAAGGTAAATTGCAAAAATTTGGTCACGCTAATCCTAAAACAATAAAACCAGTAAAATCAAATAAAAGCAAAGCCATAGAAATAATAAAATAGCAGTAAATAAGTAAAATAAATAAGATAAATGAAATAAATAACAGACACAGAGGACAACACAACTCGCGCAGTGTTAAAAGCCAGAGAATAAAAGACGAGACTTAGGCTGCGTCCCATTTCTCTGTCTTACCCCTACCCCTTGGTTTTGAGCGTTCATGTGAGGGTGAGGGGTGTCCAGATTCTAATTTTGATCAAGGGCCACGACCGAGGGTTGCATAGCCTTGAAACGAAGTAAGCTCTCGACCAGACTTGAAACGAAGGGGTACGCCTACAAGCTCCAGCAGGTTTTGAGATCAGGATGGCAGCATCACATCGACCAGCCAAGGAGTCTCATAAATGTATTTTCAGCAGTTGTAATTATCGATTAACAGTTTAGCATAGTTTACAATTATGACGCTTATGTTCTACGTTACTTTTAGTGAACTGTTGTTGCGGTTTTAATTGTAGTGACGTCTGTTTAACCGACGTTATCGTTTTCATCAAACTTTCATGTATAAACAAGCTAGTTTTTTGTCGAGCTGAGGTACCCGATAATCCTTGACATTTGTTTACGTTTGTTTGCGTCAATTGTTGTCGCCTCTGTAGACGTAGCAGCCAGGTAGAGGCAAGGGATGATGACGCAAACGGTAATCGAGTGGTGTCCCATTTCTTACAGGAACATTCGTACCCCGAGCCCTTTGAGCTCATTATCGAGGGGCAAAACAAAGAGGTAGATAAAGGGGTAAGAAAGAGTAATGGGACGCAGCCTTAAAACACTCCGCTGTGGGGGCTGTTCGGACGTTCCAGAGCTTGGCGCTGGCCACAGAGAAGGCCTTGTCCCCCTTGGTTTTAAGTCTCGTCTTAGACATCACGAGTTGGAGCCGGCCCTCGGACCTCAGAGGGTGTGGGGGTGTTAATTTGGATGAGGTCTGAGATATACTTGTACTTAGACAAACTTTATTGATCCACAAGGGAAATTGTTTTGGTAGCTCACTCATCAAATATAATATATAACAGAGTGTCAAAAAGGGGGAAAAAAAGTAGAAAGAAATGAAAAAAAAAAAAAAAACATCGATGGAATAGCAACCATAGAGCAATAGACCAGTGTAAGATGAGACATAATGATATACATAATATCCATACTGTGGGGCCAGTCCATTCAAAGCTTTAAAATCAACTCTAAAATGAACTGGAAGCCACTGCAACAACGCTAAAATCGGGATATGTGCTCACGTTTTCTGTTCCATTTAAAAGAGTTAGCAGCATTTTGTACCAGCTGTAAGTGAGAAAGTGCATGGAGGCTAATGCCAGAGAAAAGCGCATTACAGTCGTCTAAACGAGCGGAGATAAAAGCGTACGTGACCTGTTGAGATGATTTAAAAAATAAAAAAGGTTTCATTTTAGATAAAAGCCGCAAATGATAAAAGCCAGATTTAACAAAAGTCTTCACTTGTTTGTCAAATTTAAAATCACTTTCAATTTTCAACGTTTCAGTGGGCCCAAGTCAGTGAGGGAAGGCATCGCCAAACACAATGACCTCAATTTTGCCCTCATTAAGATTTGCTGTGGGCCAACCAAGCCTTGACATCACTAAGACAATCAGGAGGGGGGCAGAAGAAGCAAGTTTTTTTTAAGTGGCAGGTAAATTTGGCAATCTTCATTAATTATATTTCTTTGTAGAATAGAATAGATTGATATGCAGTAATTAATAATAGTACCTTAAAGGTCCTGTATTACACAAAATTGACTCTTGTGAACTTTTAACCATGTTATATTGTTGTTACCTCCTTGTTTCATTCTCAGATGTTCATTTCCAAAGCTCAAATGCTCTGTGTTCTAACTTGTTCAAAGTTGCACACACAGGACTTGAAATTGCGGCGCCCCCTAGGCCCAGAGTAAACATAAAACATCTGATAAACAAGACAATGACAAAAACATCACATACAGCTCTGGAAAAAAATAAGAGACCACTACAAAATTATCAGTTTTTCTGATTTTACTACTTATAGGTATGTGTTTGGGCAAAAGGAAAATGGATGGAAAATGTTTGTTTGAGTCTTTAAAATACTGACATTTCCCCCAAATTCCAAATAATTATCATTTAGAGCATTTATTTGCAGCAAATGACAAATTGTAAAAATAAGAAAAAAGATACATGTTTTCAGACCTCAAACAATGCAAAGAAATAAGATCAAATTCATTTTAAAACAACATAATACTAATGTTTACACTTAAGAAGAGTTCAGAAATCAATATTTGGTGCGATAACCCTTATTTTTAATCACAGCTTTCATGCGTCTTGGCATGCTCTCCACAAGTCTTTCACATTGTTCTTGGGTGACTTTATTCCACTCCTGGTGCAAGAACGGAAGTAGCTCAGCTTTGTGTTTGTGTTGGAATTCAACAGACGCTGGAATGGAATGGCTGTAATACATGTAATACATGGTATCTTATTTTTTTTCCAGAACTGTATAATTCTAATATGCCTAAATATGCAGTGCGTGTGTGTGTGTGTGTGTGTGTGTGTGTGTGTGTGTGTGAGGTGTAAATTACATTATTCTCAACATTTTAGAAACTATGAAATAACTCTTTACTCAGGTTTGCTGCGCAGTGTAAACAAAGTAAGACTCCTATAGCAAATACAATCTTTGCTCTGGGAAATATGTACACGTCAAAATCTCATTAGTAATGCAGTACAAATACATTAGAATCGAAGAGAGATGCTTTGTTACCCCGAAGCAGTACTCAATAATACAAGCTCCCTCCGCCACTCCCTCACTATTCACATGTACGACAGCAAATACAGAACGAGGCAACATGAGCTGTGCAATGTTTTATTAACCTCCTGTTTGCACTGAAAGGGAAGAAGTTGGGCTGTAAATAATTTTAGTAGTTGACTTGTCAGTGATTAATTTTTCAAGTAATTTTATGTGTGTTGTAGAGTGTGCATAGTCCAGGTGACGATTGCGATGATCAAAATATAACTAGAGTTACCTTTTAACAAACCATATTATGAACGGTAGTAAAATATGAATAAAAAACACAAATGATTCCGTAAAAACAGCTGTAAATCTGGTTGCTAATCACCTTTCATGCCATTCATTTTCATTTTTTATCCCGCTTTTTCACGCATTTATGGGTCACAATCTCCTCAAATAACGCGCAGCAGGAGCAGAACCGTCAGCCACCTCAGCCTCCCCATCGCCTCATTCATCTTCATTCATTTATTTATTAATTTCGAGCAGGTCAACACAAGGAAATAAATACGTGTAACCAATATACAGTCAAATACATGAAAACACAAGAAAACTTATTGAAACTTAAATCCTTAAAGGGATAGTGCGTTTTTTTTATGTTAATCTGTATGGGTTCCATTCTAAAAGTGTCATGCGGTAACACTGGCTTACCTCTGACAGTCTTTTGTCTCAGTCCGGTTCTGCTCGTGTTCTAGAGCTCACGTCAGTAGGTCTGGTAAGTTCGCGGAGACACAAAATAAAGCTTTGCAAAACATTAGTCCAAAAAGTGATATATATTTCCATCCAAAAAAATCCAACTGGCTGATTCGCATTCGCATATTTTCTCTAGATTCGTATTACTCCGCCCACGTTAGCTCTATTGCCTGTTCACTTGTAAGCGGATGGTTACGGCAGATGCGGTACGGCGACGTCGGATGGTTACAAGTGAACAGGCTAGGTAGGCTAGGCTCTGCGCGCCGTGATACAACTCCGAGAGAAAAGGGAACCAATGTGAAATAGGGAAAACAGGCTGCTGGGTTTTTTCGGACAACTGTCTGTGATGGAAATATATATCACTTTTTGGACAAATGTTGTCTTGCGAAGAAAAACAAGCTTTATTTCGTGTCCCCGTGAACTTACCAGACCTACTTACGTGAGCTCCAGAAAGAGAGCAGAACCGGGCTGAGACGAGACTGTCAGAGGTAAGCCAGTGTTACCGCGCGACACTTTTAGAAGGAAACCCATACAGATAAACATTTTTAAAAAAACGCACGACCCCTTTAAACCACAGTGTCTATGTGCTGTCAACATCTGAAATCCAGTACAGTACTCTTTTGTTTAGAAGAACGTTACAAGCTCCTATACTTGATGTATTTGAGCTAAATAAGCACAGATATATTGTATAAGCAGCTCTTGAGGTTAAAATAAGACTAAAACTAAATAAGACTTGTAATAAATTCATCATGGTGAATAATTAAGCTGTTCAGTTCTGTTCAGTTCTCTTTTAGGCCAGTAAAAATCAAATGCAGTGCCTTTAAGTTTTTGTTCATTTTACAGTATTTAATATTTCCGCGCATAAACCACTCTCCAGCATGGAAAATAATGCATCTCCTAGACCAAGACAGTATAAAACCAGTATTCCCTACAGGCCATTAAACCCATCTCCTCAACTTCACAGAGGAAACTTCCATTCCATTTCCCCCCCTCTCCCTCCATTCCTCCCTTTGCTCGGACAGATTAATAGACTTCCTGTCTCTTAGTGCAAATCTACAAAGACCTGTGTCTCCCTTGACAACACTAAACAAAGCTCGGCTCGCTCCTTCGGCCGTACCCTTCACACCCGCTGACCTGGATGCACTGTAAAAGTCCCCCTCCTTGGATTTGCGTTGGGTTCCATTAGGATAGCTCATTATTTCCACTGTCTCTTTACTTGTGCGCTGGAAAAAAATAAGAGACAACTGCATTTTGTTCTGAAATCAGCATCTCTACATGTATTACAGCCATTCCATTCCAGCGTCTGTTGAATTCCAACACAAACACAAAGCTGAGCTACTTCAGTTCTTGCACCAGGAGTGGAATAAAGTCACCCAAGAACAATGTGTAAGACTTGTGGAGAGCATGCCAAGACGCATGAAAGCTGTGATTAAAAATAAGGGTTATTGCACCAAATATTGATTTCTGAACTCTTCTTAAGTGTAAACATTAATATTATGTTGTTTTAAAATGAATTTGATCTTGTTTCTTTGCATTGTTTGAGATCTGAACACATGTATATTTTTTTGTTATTTTGACCATTTGTCATTTTCTGCAAATAAATGCTCTAAACCAGAGGTCTTCAACAGGGGGGTCGCGGAGGTACTGCAGGGGGGTCCCGAAATCTTTTGATTTCACTTTAAAATAATATAATTTTATATTTTATACTGTAAAATACAGTATTAACCTGTGTATTATTTCCTTGTATTGGATGTACCATACCAGAGTAGCAATGTTTATACATGACACTAAGCTCAATTTAATATAAAACACAATTCTATGCCGTATATATAGTAGGGGGTCCCTGGCCCAGTTCGCCATCTGTTTGGGGGTCCCTGGCCTGAAAAACGTTGAAGACCCCTCCTCTAAACGATAATATTTTTATTTGGAATTTGGGGGAAATGTTGTCAGTAGTTTATAGATTCAAACAAAAATGGTCCTTTTGCCCAAAAACATACCTATAAGTAGTAAAATCAGAAAAACTGATTTTTCAGTGATCTCTTATTTTTTCCAGAGCTGTATATAATAATTTTGATGTTGGTTTTGTTTAGAAATACCCCAGTATGTGTGAGCAGAAAGGCCAAAGTTTTCAGTATTGTATGGTATAATGTATGAAATAAAACAACAGGGATGTAAGGCTATTAAAGCAGTAGCTGAATGAGCAAATATAGTGTGTAATAGTGGGTCAAAATATTTGAAAATGCAAGGCCTATCAGTTGTGCAGTTTTGAACACAAAGTCAATGCTCCAATTTCTATTTTCTATTGCATCTGGTGGCCATTTTGCTAGTGTTAGCATTAGCATCATTGCTGTGTACTAAAAATTCATTAAAAACATTTCTTGGAGAAAGGACAGTGTGCCAGATTGTCATTCTGCCATCATAAAAAGGAAAATCAGAATATTTGAGAATGAACATTATTTTAATTTTTACATTTAATTTTAATTATATATTACACATTTTACACAAAGTTTTATTATAGGTCAACTTGTGACATTAAATATTTGCAAATTATATATTATTTATTGGCGTTGTGAGAATTAGCATTTTTATCTAAATCGTTGATTTATTTTGACAAAATCTGCTGATGCCACCCACTGCCAACTGCCAGATGGGTGGCAAATGGGCACCAGATTGGCACAGAACGCCTGGACTTTTTCCTTCTAAAAACAGTGTCAAATTAGATGTTTTGTTTTTTTTTCTGCACCAATTTTTGCACAAATCACAATCCCATGTTGTTTTTACCATTCCCTGGTGTCCTAGAAGCTATCTCCAAAGTTAAAAAGACAAATTTCAAGACAAATTTTAATTTAGTATTTTTGTCAGTCGTAACTGAAAGGGTTTTGTTTGACTCTAATGTGTTTATTTTATGTAGTGAAGCCATGTTATAGAATGGCATTATTTACACCAGACAGAAAGAAGTCTTGACTTCATTTAGACACCAAAATTATCCATATGGGCCATGTACAGGCTGAGAAAATCCTCATTTTATGCACTTTTACTTTCCAATGATATTTGTCCAAAAACAGGTTATGTCATTTTAGATCAGTGCTTCTCAAATAGTGGGGCGGGGCCCCCTGGGGGGGCGTGGCGTGATGCCAGGGGGGGCGCGTATGACCCTGGGAAACATGTTTTTTTGCTGTACTGTACTAGAACTAAGTGTAATTGCACATCAACAACAGTAGTTGGCAGTGGCGTTCTCACATGCGATTTACGCACAGTCTCACCATTAACAGAACATCCTCTGTCACAGAAAAAACACGTATATTCCACTGGGTCGTGTCCTTTAGTCCGACAGAAGTTGACGCATCAGTGGCACAAGGAGAGAGCGTTTTTTTTTCAGTGCTTTTAGCTTATGCAAATGAGGTGGTTTTAAGTTTCATTTCTGTAAAACGTAAACAAATGTGCGCAAAGCTGCATTAAAAACACATTAATATTTGAGTCCTCAGTGCAGTCTTTGTTGTACGTTTCTTTCTTTTTTTTGTTTATAATGTTAATAAAAGGATACAATGGTGTTCTAATAATTTTCTAGACAAATAATACTATTTATAGTCGCGCGCAGGAAGGGGGGCGTGAAATTTTTTCTTCTTCCTAGGGGGGGCGTCACAGAAAATAATTGAGAAGCACTGTTTTAGATCAATATTGTTTAACTCCTGTGTCCAGATTCATGTGTGTGTTTATATCCATCATAGCGCGTGGATCACACAAATCCCCCCTCTCTGTGTCACTGCTGCAGTGAGCTTCATTTGACTGGAGCCCAACGCTATTGATGACGTCACACTCTCTTGGTCCACGTCTTTAAACAGCCTAGAGGATGGCACCAGCAAAATGGTCCACTCTTCATTTCTTTGCATAACGAGGTGTGTGAAATCATGGTTTGTTTAACTTAACTTTAGATATTTTAGAATGGGTTTAATACATTTCACAACTTATTTCTTCAGCTTTTTTCTGTAATGAAAATGCCTCCCTAAAACGAAAACCAAAAGGAGTCTGATTTTCCCGAACCATTTTAATTGTACAGCTATATCAGTTAATAGGTAAGACCTTTGCGGTAACATCCAAGAAAGACAGAACATTTTCAGCCGTTTAAAATGCAAATCTTCCTATTATTTGATAACTGGCCTATTATAAAGGAATTCTATATTTAAAGGGCCTATATTATGTTATTTTCTGATCTATGTTATAATGTTGTTCCTTCCAAAACAAACCTGAAGCTTTGTTTTGTTTCATTCACACATGTTTAAAACACAAACCCTACATATTTAGGCTGAATTCTTCTCTCAAATGGAAAACAGTTTGTTCCACCCGATATGGGAAGTGCTCCACTAGATTCATTTGGATAATTTCAGCCCTACAATTGCCCATCTCTATTGAACGGAAGACAAAATGTAGCTTTTGACCTGAAAACTACCGATAAATGAGGTGGAACAGAGCATTTTGAGCTTTGGAGACAAACAGACTAATATTAAAGGATTGCTCAAACATATGTGAATGAAACAAAATATATAATAATATTGCGTAAAGCTCAATTTGTAGGACCTTTAAGCTGTAAAAGCAAAGAATTCCGAAAGTGGATATGGCAGGTAAAACAACCTAAAATGTTTGTTTATTTACCTGGGTTCAAATCCTGGTCACTGCCACTGCTGTGTGCACTGTAGATACTGTATGTAAGACTATCACTGTGGGAGGAAGTCAGAAGGAGACAGTGCGATAAAGTATAATGAGAAAGGACAGGAGTGAGGAGGGACAGCCCATGGTCATGTTTGTCCACTGTCTCCTAAGGCCACTATGTCCCCACTGGAACTTATGTGGGGTCCAGGTTGGACTGGACTGTTTTTTGGAGCTCAATATTTTTGGTGGGTACATTTTCTTTGTACTAGTGAGGAGTGTTATTTTTCTGGACTACCATACGATTTGAATTAAAGAAAGTTAAAGGTCCTATATTATGCAAAATGTACTCTTCTGAGCTTTAAACCATGTTATAATGTCGTTACCTCATCAAAAATATACCCAGAGTTGTGTTTTGTTTCATTCACACAGGTTTGAGTAATCCTGTTATTAGTGTGTGTACATCTCCAAAGCTCAAAATGCTCTGTTCCACCTTGTGGTCTGCAATCATCCAAATGATTGTACTGAAGGTGTATGGAGTTTAAAAAACACAGTGGAACACTCCTTGTATTACCCCATGACATCAGAAGGTGGAACAGAGTGTTTTCTGTTTCAGAGAGGAACGCCTAAATATTCAGGATTTTTGTGTTAAACATGTGTGAGTGAAACAAAACCAATTCAAGGGATGTTTTTAATGAGGAAATAGATCTGAAAATAGTGTAATATGGGCCCTTTAACGTGGACAAGAATATAAGGGTTTTATTGTAACATTAAATGTTACAATGTTATTTACAAGAACTGCGCAATTAATCATATTTTAATGAAGATTAGGATAAAATTCCCAACTGTCAATGGTCAGCCTTGTTTGTCTGTTTGATCAAGAGCTCCACATCCAATCCTCACGAAAAACATCTGGTTTGGAGCCGAGTTAGGTTAGGTTTCTTTATTAGTCTCCACCAGGGAGAAATTTGTCTTGGAGGTAAGGGAAGGTTGCAGTACAGACAGAAATATACATACATACATACATACATACATACATACATACATACATACAATACATGCAATACATACATACAATACATGCAATACATATACACGACATCAGATAAAAGATATCGGTGTTGGCACAGACACACACAGGCACAGATGTATTGGGTATTCCCACTCTTGCCCCCGACCCTCCCCGCGAACCATCACCCGCTCCAGCACCCCCCCCCCCCTCCCCCAACATACACATCATTCCCCATCCCCACCATCCTTACCCTTCACACAAACCATGCACGACCACTATATAAAAAGTACAATACACATTCATCCTGTCATAAATAAATATAAAATCAGTCCCCAAGTCAGACACATTCACTCACTAAAATTCACTAAACACTAGCTACAAGGGTCCATCCATATTGGTCCAGACAATCACCTATCTTCTCTGGTTATTAAGTAGCTTCATAGATATGGGGACGAAAGAGTGCTTGCAGCGACTGTGCTTGCACAGAGGAAGCCTAAATCTCCTTCCAGAATTTAGGAGGACGTATTCACCGTTCAGTACGTGAGAACTGTCGTCAAGAATTGCCTCAAGGTTGCCTGCTCAAAAAGATCCTGAGGACTGAGAGAGGACGTCACACCCATGATCTTACCTGCCGTTCTAATTAGGCCAGAGATCTCTGCCCTAGATTTGACTGTTAAATTACCAAACCAGCTTGTGATCCCATAACGGAGAACTGACTCATTTGTCGCAGAGAAAATTAAGGCGCTGGTGAATTCTGGTGCAAACATTGGCCACCTGAGTGCGCCAGTTGAGATCATTGTCCATCTGTACTCCCAGATACGTAAAGGTTTTTACCTGGTCAATGGCTAGGGTGACCATTCGTCCGGATTTCGTCCGGACAGTCCGGTTTTAGAGCTGTCTGTCCGGCCGTCTGTCATGTGTCCTCCTTTTTTACATTTTGTCCTCCTTTCGGACCCTCATCGGCCACCCTTGCATAAATCGTCATCATAAAATCCTCACCCATTATTTACACTTGCTACTCTGCGATGTTGTGTCGTATGCAAACATTCTGATACAGCCCGTCAGCCCCTCGTATTGTCCGCTCTCTATCTGCGCTATCAGCCACTCTTTAAGGTGCAACTTGGCTCCTTCTTCCATCTTCATCGCCTTATTACTGTCCCTTAAAATGTTGTTTTCTTTAGTGCCGTGCGTAACAGGTTTCGCTTACGTTTCCTCTCAATGTAGACAGTTAAAATACGTTACAATATTTACATTACGGCTTTCATAATTCTTTCTTCTTTGCCATGGCATATGATGGCATGGCAAAGACTGTGTTTTTTCAGTGAATTAGTGATGATATTGTTTTTTGTTCATATCATCTTGACCATAATTTGCCACATTTTTCTTTTTGATGGGTGTTCCATGTTAATAAATATATGTTGACTTCATACATTATTCATAAGTTGTTTTTCTTGACCCCCCCCCCCCTTTCCTGTTTCATGCCAGTGGTCACCCTATCAATGGCATGTCCATTGAGTGTGGATTGTATGGAGGATTTTTTTCAAATTGTCAATGAAAGTTCAAAATAGCATTATAGAGACGCAGCAGTCTTGTAATTATGACCCCCCCCCAAAAAAAGAGGATGAAAATTCATCATCTGTGGACGTAGATAAACATTAGTCAATAGATAACGAAGCTTAGCGGCTTTTTCAAACTGTAGCTTCCTTACAGTTAGCACAAAGTTTGTTGCGATGGCAAACAAGAATCTGCTACCAATTAGCTGCCAAAAAAAAGTCTGTTTCAGAGGTCGCTGATGGGGAAGAAGAGACAGGGAACAGGAGTGAAGCCAAATTAAGGTGATTCTCGGAGATTCCTTCCAGGGATGTCGTGCACTGAAGCAGACGAAGGGTCTAGTTGGTCGCTAAATTACTTCTGGACAGGAAACTTCAACAGCAATTCGTTCAGCAATTCTGAATGTGCATCGGCTGTAAACAAGCACGATGTCTAGCGTAAGGAGGAGGCGGGAGGATTTGGTGGTTTCACGTATGCTCAACATTTGAAAAAAAAACAAACAGTCACTGTATTTCCTCTATACAACCTTTCAGTCATCTGGCAATGAGAAAAAGTCTTTATTGTTTATGTTCATGGAATTAATATTGAAACAAAACACATTTTCACTTGTAATTAATAAAACAAAATAAAAAAAAATGAATCAAAAATCAGGATTGACTGATATGAAGGAAATTGTGATGGTGACGTCTGACATTTTCGTATTGTTAATTTAAAGGGCCGATATTACGCTTTTTCTGATCAATGTTATAATGTTTCCTCATCACAAACAGACCACTTTTCAGTTTTGTTTCGTTCACATATGTTTAACACTGAAATCCTGACATCCTGTCACATCCTGTGACATCGCAAGGTGGAACAGAACATTTAGAGCTTTGGAGATGTAGACAGACTAATAAAAGGACTAATAAAAGTGAAACAAAACACAACTTCGGACATGTTTTTGATGAGATAACAACATTCTAACATGGCTTAAAGCTCACAAGAGTGCATTTTGCATAATATAGAACCTTTAAAGGTCCCATGGCATGAAATTTTCACTTTCTGAGGTTTTTGAACGTTAATGTGAGCTCCCCTACCCTGTTTAGCCCCCCCCCCATGGCTAAAAGTTGCGAAATGTCTAAACTGAGCATTTGCGATTGTAACTGTTTAGTAGACAGTGTTGTCATTTACATGTGTTATAATACAAGTCATTATTTTTGTTTACAATTCATTATTTGTGCATTTGTTTTATAAAAAGATATGATTTCATTTATGTTAAAAAGAAATTACGTATTAAGAAAGTATACTCGTGATCTTCATGCAATGATTTGATTGGTTGTAAAGGGGTGACGTAGAGCGAATGTGATGAACAGAGGATTATGGGGTATGCGCGGGATGCTTTCTGAGGACTTTTGTGTACGGCTGTGCCTTTCTACGTGAACCAAGATGGACTCTGCACAAGGTTAAGGCGCTAACGTTGTCACGATGTTTATAATGTTTAAGTTCGGTGAGAAAAAATAAACACTCCTGTAAACACCTGTAAGAAGCGTAGCCATTCCTTTAACCAGTGCAGCTACAGTGACAACGGACTGCCAATGGCTAAGCTGGACGATATTGCAACATCGAAACGGTAATGCTAATGCCAGTGCGATCAGTGTATTCGGATGTTAGTTAATCAGCCTTACGGCACATTCAGAGAAAGTCTTCTCAACTTCGCGAGGGTTCAAGACGTTTAGTAGACCTAGTCGTGGAGCCAGAGAACAACGCACGCTAGCACTGTCGTAGAGGACGAGAGGGGCGCCTGCATCGCCGATGCCGCCAGCAGAGAACAACGCACGCTAGCACTGTCGTAGAGGACGAGAAGGGCACGAGAGGGGCGCCTGCATCGCCGATGCCGCCAGCAGAGAACAACGCACGCTAGCACTGTCCCGTAAGATCAACGCGACACGACAGAGGTGTTGGGTTATGCCAAAACAACGCACGCTAGTAGCTGGCATAAACGTCTTTGTCCAACCACCTCCTCCATGCAGTTAAAAGAAACAGGGGAAGTCTCAACTTCAAAGGATCTTCTGCTCACGAAATTCGGCGTCAGGTTTGTGAGTTGACTTAAAATGCACGGACGTATTTGAGTCTCACAGTGAACTCGATTAAAAAAACAAAAACAAAACAAAAAAAAAAAAACAAAGGAAAAGAGAGTGACTCTGTTTTGTCTTAAAGTTAATGTTACAATACTGCTCCTATGTCATGTATGTTGTTGACATGGCAAACTCAGATTTCTGAACTTGTGTTAATGTGTTAATTTAGTTGCCTAATTTCGAATAGTTAAGGTTAAGGGCATTCCTTTTGAGTATTCATGCTTGCATTATCTTGTAGCAAACATTATGAGATCTTGAATAGGCATCAGGAAAGATTTTGCATATAATTATAAGATTAGTGGAAACAAATTAGCTTAAGCCTTTATGTGTGTATTAATATTGCAATATACATTTTAGAGATGTCAGAGAGTGGGGAAAAAACAGACGCTGGTGACATTGAGCAATTAGAGTCTCTGCAAGCACATTTGGCAAGGTTAAATGATCACTTGAAATCACAACACGACGACACAGGCTTGTTAGAATTGCAGATAAAAGATGTCAGTGCCAAAATAGCAGCAATTCAAGAGTCCCAAACAATTCATGCAACTTCTACTCCTGTAGTTGTAGAGCAGAGAAAATCAGTGCGAGAAAGAAAATTAACCCCTAAAATGCTAGAACTGAAGCAACAGGAAATCTGCCAAAAGGAGAGCAAATTCATCAATCTGTATGAACACTGGAAAGAGGAAGTTAAAACTACACGAAGCAAACTTAAAAGTGAGTGTACCGAAGATGATTTAGTCAATATGATGGATGCTGTTGAGGGACTTGAGACACAAGTTAAAGACGCATACAATAACATTCGGCTGCTGTCAGCACCCCTCCCTCACATTAGGAGAAAAATTGACTCTTGTACAGCAGTAACAGCAGATATAATGGGTCTGTTGAAAGTGCGCATGAGTGAAGTGGGTGTACAAGAGTTTGATGATAGGGCAGAGAATGCTCGACTTCACATGGTGCTTGACAGAGATTATGCACAGTCAATATTTGAGGCATCTGTCATAGAGCGTAGAGCCCCAAGTTGCAAGTCCCACTGTCCATCTGAACAGCAAAGCATGGCAGCCAAAAGAGCAGAATGCGCTGCACAGATAGCTGCTAAGGAAGCAGAACTGAAAATGGAAGAAGCAATTGCTACTCAAAGACAAGAACTTAAAAGGCTCGAAAACCAGAGAGATTTGCAAGTAATGGCTGCCAAACTTAAGGTATATTCTGAAGCCGAAGAGATTGAGGCCCACTGCCAAGACAGAGGAGAACCTTTGGAAGGAACTACCAAACGTGTCACCCAAACTAAAAAGGCCATAAAGACAGAACAAGCGTGCAATGATAATGAAGAACAAACAAACACTGTCAAAAATGACACACTCATAATACAAGCCATACACGACTCTATGGTTCTTACTAGACTTCCTGCTCCTGAACCCTGTGTTTTCTCGGGAGACCCACTAAACTTCCTGGAGTGGAGCACAAGTTTTAAAACACTGATTGAGAAACGATGTACTAACCCAGCTGACAAGTTATTTTATTTGCAAAAGTATGTCAGTGGTGAGGCAAGATCTGTACTGGAAGGGACTTTCTTTAGAAAGGACAGTGACGCTTATGACCAAGCCTGGAAGATGCTTAATACACGCTATGGTCATCCCTTTGTAATACAGCGCGCTTTTAGAGAAAAACTAAACAACTGGCCAAAAATAGGCTCTAGAGATTCAGTGAAGCTAAGACAATTTAGCGATTTCTTGTCAGCATGCAGCAGTGCAATGCCACATGTGAAAGGCCTTGAGGTGCTTAATGATTGCGAGGCAAATCAGAAAATGCTCCAAAAACTTCCGGATTGGATTACATCCCGCTGGAATCGTCTAGTCACAGAAAAATTACGCCAAGGAAAGGAGTATCCTGGATTTGAAGAGTTTGCCGAATTTATGGCACAAGAAGCAGAAATTGCTTGTAACCCCATGACCTCGCTCAATGCCTTGAGACCTGAAGAAAAGACAGCAAGAGATGTTAAGCGCCCAAAGGCTAACACATTCATTACAGACATAAAAACGGCAAGTAGTGTCGTAGAAAACAGTTCTCAGGAGAACGTGTCTAGTACAACCACAAATCCCATTAAATGCATATGCTGTGGAGAAGGGCATTCTATCCACAAATGCCAGGTGTTTGCCAACAAAAATACAGAAGACAAGAGACAATTCATATTTGACAACAGTCTGTGCTTTGGCTGCCTTAGAAGGGGGCACAATTCAAAGGACTGTAAGGACAAAGCTACCTGCAAAATATGTAAAAAGCACCATCCCACACCACTTCATGAAGACCGGTCAGCAGCTCCGGAGGTGACGCAAGTCGAAGAGAACACATCTTCCCTGTCCTGCTGTGTGAATAGAGCTGGCGATGGAAGTACTTCAATGATCGTACCTGTCTGGATTTCCTCAGCAAAAGCCCCTGAAAAACAGATACTTGCATATGCTTTGCTGGATACTCAGAGTAGTAACACCTTCGTCGATGAAGGCATGTGCCAAACGGTGGGAGCAAGTCTGGAACCAGTAAAATTGAAGCTGACCACTATGATGGGAAAAGATTCAGTAGTTCACAGTGCAAGAGCTAGTGGCCTTAGAGTTAGAGGATTCTCATCCGATAGCTGGATTAACTTGCCGCCTACCTATACCAGAGATTTTATTCCCCTTGAAAGATCCCACATTCCCACACCAAAAACAGCAGAGCGATGGAATCATCTGAAGGGAATTGCTTCCGATATACCAGAGTTGATGGATTGTGAGGTTGGCCTCCTCATCGGATACGATTGTTCCAGGGCGTTGGCGCCCCGACGAGTCATCACGGGGAGGGACAACGAGCCATACGCCATCAAAACTGACCTTGGTTGGAGTGTAGTCGGAAGCTCCTCACAAGGGGCACAGTCAACAGAAGTGACAGGTCTGTGCCACCGCATAGCAGTCAAAGAACTCCCACCATTGACACCTGCTAATGTAATTAGGGCCCTAGAGTTTGACTTCAAGGATAGCGCCCATGGTGATAAGAGCATATCACAAGAGGATATACAGTTCATGCAGTTGTTGAACAACACTGTACGTCAGAACGCAGAGGGACACCTGGAAATGCCGTTGCCCTTTAAGTCACGCCCACAACTGCCAGAAAATAAGAAGCTTGCCTTGGTGCGGCTGAAGCACTTGAAAAGAAAACTTGAGAGAAATCCAACATTCAAGAATGACTATATCCAATTCATGGAGTGCCTATTCAATGATGGAGATGCAGAAAAGGCTGGCAATGAGAGACCAGGAAATGTTTGGTATATCCCACATCAAGGGATTTACCACCCCAGAAAGCCTAACAAAATAAGAGTAGTGTTTGATTGCTCGGCAAAGTATGAGGGTACGTCACTGAACGATCACTTACTGACAGGACCAGATCTGGCTAATGGGATGACAGGAGTCCTCTGCAGGTTCCGCAAACATCCTGTGGCCGTTATCTGTGACGTGGAAAAGATGTTTCACAGATTCCATGTAAGTCCAGACGACAGAGACTTTCTGCGTTTCCTTTGGTGGGAGGGAGGCGATACGAGCACAGAGCCAAAAGAGTTTCGAATGAAGGTACACCTATTTGGTGCTGCTTCTTCGCCCGGCTGCGCAAATTATGGGATGAAATATCTTGCAAGTCAGCATGAAGGAGAGTACCCTGCAGCAGCTGAGTTCATCAAGAAAAACTTTTATGTTGATGATGGCTTGGCTAGCCTGCAATCCGTGAGTGCAGCTGTTCAGTTAGTCAGAGAAGCACAAAGCTTGTGTGAAAAGGGTGGTCTGCACCTTCACAAATTCATTTCAAACCGCACAGAAGTGCTAGAGTCAATTCCTGAAAGCGAAAGAGCAGGTGGGGTGCATGATGTAGATCTTAGCCTTGGAGAGCTCCCAGATCAGATGGTGTTAGGAGTTAGGTGGTGCGTGAGTAGTGACATCTTCTCTTTCAAGGTGAACCTTGAAGAAAAACCAGCAACACGCCGAGGAATACTCTCCACTGTAGCCTCGGTTTTCGATCCACTCGGATTTCTAGCACCCTTTCTATTGCTGGGGAAGAAAATTTTACAAGAAATGTGCCAGAAGGGTGTAAGGTGGGACGAGCCACTCCCCACGGAACTAGTGCCAAGATGGAACAACTGGCTGGATGACTTGAAAAACCTGCCGAGCCTTGAAATACCGAGATGCTTCTACCCCAGTGAAGTGGGGAAGATACAAAGAACAGAGCTGCATCACTTTTCAGATGCGAGCTGCAGTGGGTATGGTCAAGTTTCGTACATACGAGTAGTGGGTGACAAAAAGTCCACTGCTCTCTGGTTATTGGCAAAGCCAGAGTCTCACCCACCAAGGTCACGACCATACCTAGGTTAGAACTAACTGCTGCCGTTGTCTCCTCAGTAGTAGGCAGCATGTTAAAGGAAGAGCTTGAGCTTCAAGTCGACAAAGAATATTACTGGACCGACTCCCAGGTGGTCTTGGGCTATATAAACAACGAAGCTCGGAGGTTCCACGTCTTTGTAGCAAATAGGGTGCAAAGAATCAGAGAAGTCACCAACCCTGATCAATGGTATTATGTCCACACTGATCAAAATCCCGCTGACCACGCCTCCAGAGGCCTCAGTGTGAAGGAACTGATACAGTCAAACTGGCTTAAAGGACCGGAGTTCCTGTGGAAGAGAGAATTAGTCACCTCAGAGTTCTCTCCAGAACTCATGGTGGGAGACCCGGAAGTTAGGACAACACAAGTCTTGCACACAGAGCTTGAGAAAGAAGAGAATTTCCTGGACAGGATTGAACGTTTCTCAAAATGGAGCACTGCTTTAAATGCAGTTGCACGGATCCAGCGACTTGCAAAAAGAACGGAAAGGTCAGGCCCCGTTACAGTTGAAGAGAGAAGAAAAGCAAGTATTACGCTCATTAAACTGGCACAGGGTCATGCATTCAAGGAGGAAATACAATTACTCAGAAATGGCAAATTGACATCTAGTCATCCATTATACCAACTTAGTCCAGTGCTGCAAGATGGGGTTCTGCGTGTAGGCGGCAGGTTAAAGAACTCCCACTTGCCCATCGACGTGAAGCACCCGGCGATTCTGCCTAAAAACGGAGTAATCACTCGCCTTATCACTAGCTACTGTCATGAAAAAACGCAACACCAAGGTAGAGGCCTAACTCTTAATGAAATCAGAGCAAATGGGTTTTGGATTCTCAGCGGCAACAAAGTAGTGTCAAATCATATCAAACAGTGTGTCTCATGTAGGAAAGTTCGCAGACCCACAGAAACTCAAAAGATGGCGGATCTGCCTGAGTGCCGTGTTGACCCATCTCCCCCATTCTCTTACTGCGGAATGGACTGTTTCGGTCCTTTTTGGGTCAAGCAAGGTCGTACTGAGCGTAAGAGATATGGTCTCATTTTTACCTGTCTTTCATCAAGAGCAGTTCATATTGAAATGCTAGAGGACTTAACTACAGATTCCTTTATAAATGCCTTACGATGCTTTATTGGTATTCGAGGTGCAGTGAGACAAATTGTATCGGATCAGGGAACCAATTTTGTTGGTGCGAAGAATGAATTGACAAAGGCCTTAATGGAAATGGACAAAGACAGACTAACCACTTACCTGGCGCACAAGCAGTGTGAGTTCGTGATGAATGTTCCAAACTCCAGCCACATGGGAGGAGTTTGGGAGCGACAAATTAGAACCATAAGAAGTGTCTTAAGCAGTGTTCTTTCTCAGAGTGTTGGTCGCTTGAATGATTTTTCTCTAAGAACTTTTCTTTATGAAGCAATGGCAATTGTGAACGGCCGTCCACTGACCACTGACAACATTAACGAACCTGGCTCTTTAGAGCCACTTACCCCTAATCACTTACTAACAATGAAGGCCACTATTCCACTTCCCCCACCTGGGAAATTTGTAGCAGAGGATCTGTACGCCAAAAAGAGGTGGCGAAGAGTTCAGTACCTCACTGAGCAGTTTTGGGGAAGGTGGCATAAAGAGTACTTGGCAAACATTGCATTAAGACAGAGATGGCATTCTCCAAGACGAAATGTTGAAACTGGGGATATAGTCATAGTCAAAGAAGAAGGAATTCCTCGCAATGAGTGGAGATTAGGAAGAGTAACAGAGGTCTATACAGACAAAGATGGCCTAGTACGGAAGGCCTCAGTGCAAATAGGAAATAAGAGTTTGAACAAAAAAGGTCAAAGAGCTAATAACCCATCAGTCCTTGAGCGCCCCATTCACAAGTTAGTAGTGCTCTTAGAAAGTAGAGATAATGTTGATGATGAAATGTTCTAGTTTCATTGGTTTTTCAAATTTACATGTGGAATTAAGAGGGCTGTGAATGATCAATGACTTGCTGGTTAAGAAATTACTAGATTTGCCTGAAATGTATCATAAATCATAGTAATTGGTGGGAGTGTAACTGTTTAGTAGACAGTGTTGTCATTTACATGTGTTATAATACAAGTCATTATTTTTGTTTACAATTCATTATTTGTGCATTTGTTTTATAAAAAGATATGATTTCATTTATGTTAAAAAGAAATTACGTATTAAGAAAGTATACTCGTGATCTTCATGCAATGATTTGATTGGTTGTAAAGGGGTGACGTAGAGCGAATGTGATGAACAGAGGATTATGGGGTATGCGCGGGATGCTTTCTGAGGACTTTTGTGTACGGCTGTGCCTTTCTACGTGAACCAAGATGGACTCTGCACAAGGTTAAGGCGCTAACGTTGTCACGATGTTTATAATGTTTAAGTTTGGTGAGAAAAAATAAACACTCCTGTAAACACCTGTAAGAAGCGTAGCCATTCCTTTAACCAGTGCAGCTACAGCGATCCTTTTCTGCGTTAGAAAAAAACACAGCTCAAACGGACGATTCTGAACAAGGCACCTTATTGATGTCAGATCAAAAAATGCAGCTCCCCCTCCCCCCGTCTGTGTCTACTCAGCGTCTCTGTAAATCACGCCCAGAGAGTTTGGACCGCGAATGCGCTAGGCAATGCGAAATGCGTTTTTTTATTTGCCTGGAGGCACGTGCGAGTGTTTCTAGGCTCGGAAGTCCTTTATCTGAGCCTCTGGACCTTTGAACAGCAGTGGTTTAATTTTATTTTCTATGGAAATGTGTTTATTTTTCAATGGAACGCTTCTTATCTCTTCTCCGTGCAAAAACGCAGAAATGGATCAGCTGAGAGCTGAGAGCGGAGAGTTTGGCCACGCCCCCACCCTCTACTATAGGCCATCTCTTTTCTCCTCATTTGCATTCAAGCAACAAGTCCCATAATGGCCTGTTCAGAGAGAGAAAAAATACTCTTTCTCATCTTATCTCTGTTTCTCATGCACTGAGTCTTGATTTTGAAAAAGGATTCATTTACAGTATTAGGGAACCATTAAGGAGCCATATAAAAGCATCAAGAAGTACCATGTCATGGGATCTTTAAGAAGTCATTCATTGCCAATTTATGTTTTTAATGCGCAAACAACATTATACCTTGGCAGTTGGCTCCAAAACGTAGCATGATTTGGCTGTTTTTAACGAAGTTTATTCTACTGATCGAATTTTCTGCCAGCACCACTTTATCGCCATGAAAAATGACTGCCCCATAATCAATTCCTTGACTGACAGTAATAACTCTAAACTAAATTATAGAGCGGTTTTCTAATTGGCTTCAGCTACTTCCGAATCAATTTAAAGCATTTAAGTGTGCAAATTGACGGAATGGCAGAGGTGTCTTTTGCATACGGAGGATGATTAGCCCCCTACTGGTGCGACAGGGCTAGCGCGGGAGAGTGTCTGAAGTGAGATTGTGCATAGCAAGCAGCACCTATGCCAGTGTAATGTAAACGGAAGAGATAATTGAAAGGATTAGGCCCAGGAATAAGCAGATTTTTTCAGTTGGATAATTGGGGAAGGGAAATGCGTGGCTCCATAATTGTAAGCGCCTTTCAGGTTTGGAGCGTAGACAGAAACCAGACATCAAAACACCCAGATTCTTTGCATGTGGAAAGTGAGAGGACTTTCAAGTATTTGGATTGACATGAAAATAATTGGCAATTTTTCATAAAGACAATATTTCGACTTGCACAGGCATTATTTACGAATTATGTTTATTTATTGGACGTTTCTACTGGTGTTTTATCGTGTTTCTGATGCATTTGAGCACAGTACGAGTGTGACGTGACATCGCAAGGCAGCAGGGGGTGTCCAAGATGGCGATGCCCTGAGACCACAACACAAACGAAAGGGAATCATGGGTCATTTTTGCACATGTTACTGCACTCTGGGGTCACTCCACAATAGATTTAGTTCAGTTTGTTTCACTTTTGCATCAGTCTCGTTCACATACACCTTGCATCATTCACCCCAAACCCACACCGGCAGTTGAAGGCCAAACTTGTTTTCATGTCAGATTTTTCCATGATTCTGTCTCATATAGAGTATTACAGAACCACATGGTCACTTGCTGCTGGCACAACACTCAAACCAGCTGAACCACTTAAAAATAAAAAATAAAGAAAGCTGTGAAAATATTGGCTAAACCATTCTCAGTTCACCACTGCAATATTTTAGAAAAGTACAACTTGCTTAATTTTAATAATTTAGTTCATTTCAAATATGAATGTTTTGTATATAAAGTTTTGCTCCTCCTCCGTTACAGGATTTTATTAAAACAAAGACTGTCAGTGGGATTGGAACTAGGGCCACAGACCCAGGGGGAACTGTGAGGTCCACCACAGACCCTGGAAGAACTGTGAGGTCCCACACAACTGTGAGGTTCATCACAGACCCCAGGGGAACTGTGAGGTCCCGCACAGACCCTGGGGGAACCGTGAGGTCCACACAGATGCACTACATTCGGACAAAGTGTCTCTCAGTCAGAGGCACTAAGTTATGGAACATTCTCCCATCATCAATAAGAGAGACTCCAACACTGGACACTTTAAATCACACCTGAAACACTTGTTATTGTTTTTGTTGTTTTTGCAGTGGTGTCACTTGCCCGGGGACTACAGATGGAAATTTACATTTTTGCTATAATCTGGTGTATTCACACTGCAATGTTGTAGATGTTCATTAATATGCACTACCCCTATTAAATAAAAGAATAAAGAATAAAAAATAAAAAAAAGTGGACAGAACCCATGATTATGCATGCACTTCCCAAGCCCCTGGGAAGGGCCCTTAACCTTTGGCCGAATACACTGTGAGGACAATGAAAGATGGTGACAGCAGAGCCAGACTCACCTGCACAGACAGACCCAGACTCACCTGCGAATGCTCTTTTATACCTAAAACCATCACATTTAGCACTATGATCTCAAACTACCTTGTCTCCATAAACCAAAAAATTGCAATATTGGACATAATACACACACCACCATATAACATGGTTAAAAAGTTAATTAAAAATCCATTATTCTACTAAAGTATTTAAACTTAAAAGTATACTTGTTGAAATGATATTACATACGGACGCTGAATTTACACTTGACTACATTTTCTCTTGTAGAAGAGTCATGCCTTTATGTAATTTCCCTCCGGTCTATTTTCTGTAAAACTGTGACTAAACTGGATCTAAACTCTGATCTAAACCTGGAACTAAACCTGGACTAGACCAGGACTTAACACTGACTAAAACAGGACCAAATCAAATCTATTGTACATTAGAACAAAAATGGGTTCAAACCAGGATTATTCACTTACTCTCATTGTATTTGACTCAAAGTAAGTAGAATATACGTACTACAGCAGCCCTAACAGTGCGGAGCTGGTACTATTATTTACTGCTGGAGTGGACCTGCCCTGATCTCCACTCGTAAATATCAGACCTTCTCCATATTTACGTCTCTACCACATTCCTTTTCTCCCTTGCTTATTTACTTATTGATTTGTTCTGTTTGTTTTCCCCACTTCTGTGCCAAAAGCAGTCAGCCAACACAGCCAGTGCTTCTCCCAGTCATGTTTGATCACAGGTTTGCCTGGCTGAAGCTGCTGCGCTGTGGACGTGTCTCCAAACAGTTTTGACATTCTCATCTGATTTGTATGAAATCAGAGCATGTTAAATTGATATCTGATAGATGTTTGGTCTTTCAGTCTTTCATGCAAAGAACCGTTGAATATTGGGTAACACTTTATAATAACTAAAACATTATAGTGTTTACATAGGTTTACTAGTTTACTAAAGTAAACTAGTGTTGAATCTAGGTACTCATTTGAGCAGGTATTAAAATCAGAAGAACTGGCTTGGCCTTCCATGAGCAGACTGGCAGAAAGAGAGGGAGACTCTGGTATTTCGGGTATTTTACATGTTAATTTGTTAAAATGTAGTGATATTGAATATATAAAACAGTGTTGATATGATATTAAATTTTTTTTTTTCTAATGAATTTTGTGTATTTATTTTTGTTTCCACCAAGTAGAGTCAAAAATTAAAATAGTGATGTTTTTAGCGCGATCTGGCTCTGAATGTGAGCGGTGGACCGTTCATGTTTAACAAGACATTGTCACAGCAGGTTGAGAAAAGAAGCAGGAAAATCAGAAAAGATGATTTCTTATCACACTGTTTAAAAAGAGCGAATCTTTTGTCCTGTAGTCTGGAGCAAACCTTTTAGCTTCAGCATTGGTCCTTTAATTATAACCCCCTGCTTTGACCAAAAGTCCAGTTTAGAAAACTGCTTGAGCCAGGGGCACCTGCAGGATTGAAATGTAAGGTACGCCCCCCCCCTCCAAAAAACCCCAAACAAACAAACAAACAAAAATCGCGTGGTGCATATAGGCTTACTGTCCCAAATCTGTAGGCTACAATACAACAAAAGAACTTGAAATTGAACAATGTGAACAATATGAATGTAATATGTGAACAACACACGAAACACACGAACAATAAACATTGGAACATATTTTAAAACTCACATACGTGCACAGTAGCCTACATGGGCCACACATCCGCAAGCACAGCAAAGAGCGCGAACGTTTGATCCGTTGTCTGCAACACTTTAATTACGTCTTTCCAGCCAAACATATCGTTGAATTCGAGCAATATCACTATTTCAGTAAAGAGGACTCGAACTTCGTTGTGTGTATACTGAGGAGGTGACCTGCTGCGATGGAATGTTGGATGTATCATGTTTGTGGCGGGGCGTGAGGAGTGTGCTGTAGGGCTGTGAACTTGGTGCTTATGGCACTTCCAGTCTGATCGGACCCAGTTCGCTTGAGCTCTCCATCTCACACATTCTATTTATATTAAAACATTCAATTTCTATAAAAATGTGTTTTTATTCGCTTAATGTTGTCTTGCAAAAGTGCCAAACAGGAATTAAAAAAAAAAAATCTCTCCAAGGTACGCCTAGTGAGTACGGCCGTACACCTGGCGGCGCCACTGGCTTGAGCTTTAATATAAAATTTTCCTCCATTTAAAAAGTACAGCCAGACAAGAAGAAAAAAGTGAACGGATTATTAAACTTGACTTGCTAACTCTAAATTGTATCTTGTGTCTCTTATTCTAATCTGCTGCCCCAGGAGTTGCAGAAGAATCCCTGAACTCACGAGTGCCTCTACCATGAGGCCAGGTAACTACGAGCCTCACCCGGCGCCTTTTCACCGCCGCTTTAGCGCAGAATCTGTCACTGCTGAGCTACACCACAGTCGGTCCATGTGAGGCACGAACCGCTGGTGTCTCTCCGCACCAGTATTTGAACGATAAAAGTGAAAATTCAGCGATTTTGAATAAAAAAAATAATTAAAATGGCAAAGTTAAATAGAAAATAACTTTATTGTACAAATCATTGGATAAATATACATTTTTTTTCACTTTTTTTTCCCTCGCTGTGATGACAGGTGAGCCTCCCCTGACTACACGTCACTGAATTGTATAATGTCAGTTGTAAAAGAAGAAGAAGAAGAAGTGACTTTATTGATCTCACACTGGAGAAATTCTTCTCTTCATTTTAACCCATCCTATATATATATATATATATATATATATATACATATATTAGGAGCAGTGGGCAGCACACATTAGGGCGCCCGGGGACCATCTCCATGATCTTCTTGCTTCGGTTTGGTCAGGACCTAAGCTGGAGGTACCTATGGTGCATGTTTTGGGTTGATGGGGGAAACTGGAGTGCCCGGAGAAAACCCATCCAGAAAAGTGTGATATGTATGCTGTGCGCAGATAGAAAATGCATCAATCACACAGTTTTCCTTTTGCCTGAAGACCTACGATGTGACAGGCGGCCAAGAGGTAGTTCATTTTATTAGTACTTCTGTGTTACCAAACCAACATTGAGTGTCTAATTCAGACCCGGGCATTTAACGGCCCGGGGGCCAAATACGAGCCAACTCTGACCGGCCCGTGAAAGGTTGCTTGGAATTAAGAAAATGATATGTACTTTCAAAATTGTACATAATGCATTTGTACTGATGATCATCTGTCAGACGTGCTTCACATCTCCACCTCAAACATGAACCTGACTTTGATGCACTTGTTAAAGCTCAACAGAGGCGAGATTTCTCTCACTGATCAAGAAAAAACACTAAAACATGCTAATACTACTACTACTACTACTACTAGTACTAATAGTTTTTCTACTACTACTACTACTAATGCTTTTCTGCTACTACTTATATTTTTTCTACTACTACTTTTTCTACTACTACTTTTTCTACTACTTTTTCTACTACTACTTTTTCTACTACTACTACTTCTACTACTACTACTTTTTCCTACTACTACTTTTTCTACTACTACTACTTCTACTACTACTACTTTTCTACTACTACTGCTACTATTTTTTCTACTACTACTACTACTACTACTACTACTACTTGCATTATATTATTTGGCAAACAAAGACATTGTGGTGTCTTAATACAAAGTTAATAAAGTTAAATTCAGAAAGCATTGTGGGGTTAATGTGACTGAAAAAGAGTTACAAATGTTTCACGTTTACCATTGTTTTGAATTATTTAACTGAATAAATTCAGTTTTTGTAAAACCTCACTCTCTCAGTACTTAATAATAACACAGAACTTACCAGCTTCTGTAAACAATCCCATTTACTGATTTCAACATAGAGATAAAATTAATAACCAGAGTAGACTTCAAACTTTTGGCCCGGCCCTCCACAATATTTTCTGTTTCTCATTTGACCCCTGCAGAAAAATAATTGCTCACCCCTGGTCTAATTGTATGTTTTATTTGTTATGTAGTTTTCACGGTGTTTCGTGGCATTTGTTAAAGGGACAGTGTGTAAGATTTTTACCCGTTAATTACTGAAATTGAAGATACCCATTCAAAAATACATTGTTTTCCAAGCCTTTTCACTTCCATCATGAAATCAAAGTATTCTTTTGGACTTACATATAGTCACATAAAAGGGGGATCTTCCCCATGCAGAGGCAGCCATTTTGAATACGAGAGCCGCAGAAGGACATTTGGGCTCCGCCTTCGCCTTCGGCAAGGCTCGTGGTTTTGGGTAAACAACACAAGCATGCTGCCGGATCAGACTTCGTAATGGATCTAACACATGTTTTGGACTAAATTGTTTTACTGGATTTTATTCGCTGGATCCTTACGGACAAATTGAGAGCAAGTTTATGGTGAAATACAGAGTTTGAGCTGTGCAAAGCATTCTAAGGTAAGCTAACCTCGTTTTGTGCTTTTCCGTATAAAAGCCCCATGTGTTCAGGGAGTGATTGTTCTGCAGGGAAATGAATTGCATAGTCAAAAAGAGGAGACTGTAAGGTTTCATTTGATGTGTAGAGTGTCATGGTACATGATCGGGAATGTGTGTTTTCATGAGAAAATAAAATAAATAAATAGCCGGGACCGCGCGGCGCGTGGCTCGTGCGCGCGCCCGGGTGACCCTGGAGGTCTGCCGTAGTTAAAACAGAAAGTGCAATAGCACCATCCACCTATGCGCCACGAATCCTACACACTGGGGCTTTAAAGCTAATAAAAGCACCAGTACTTGAGAACCATGTGCAGTGTTATTATTGAGGAGTTACACAAGGCATAGTAAAGTATAGATACCTAAAAGTTCTCTACTTTACTACTTCTACTTCATTACCTTCAGATGCAGCTGAGTAAATGTAACTGAGCGCTACCCACCGCTGATCACTACAGAGACCAATGTGGCTTGGATGATTTTGCTGCTTATTTACTCCATGTTCAGTTATTACCTGTAAAAATGAAACTTTTGAAAGCATATTTTGTCTAATATTCCGGTTTCGCTAACGGTGTGCAGCAGCTGTGATGAGGTCATTGTATTGACACAAAGAATTTGAATTGAAAACAGGAATATGTCTGGCTTGATTCATTCAGTAACAGAATTCACATTTTTATGATTAGCGGAGCGCCTGTGAAAACGAAGATAAACAAACGCGGTTCATTTGGAGTTGGTCACTGTGACATATCCACTGCAAAAATGATCTGTTCACATCAGAACACGCTGCAGCTGGTGAACATCCTGTTTAACGTGATAAATGATTAAATAAATAGACTTTTTCATACATTTACATAAAAAGTTTTTATGAATTGTATCAAAGTTTTAAAGGGCCCATATTACGCTTTTTCCTGATCTCCGTTAGAATGTTGTTTCCTCATCACAAACAAACGTACACGAAAACACTCCACCGTTCCACCATGTGATGTCACGTGGTAATACAGGAAGTGCTCCACTGTGTTTCTAAACTCCACACACCTTCAGTAGTATCATTTGGATAATTTCAGCCCTGGAATTGCCAATTTCTACAGAATAAAAGATAAAATGAGCTGTTAACTTGAAAACTACCGCTTCATGACTACAAAACACAACTTCGGGTATGTTTTTGATGAGTTAACAACATTCTAACATGGCTTAAAGAGTCAGTTTTGTGTAATATGGGACCAACGCTTTTTTTTTTTTTTTACGTAGTATACAATCATGTATAAAGCGAAGTGCAGAGTGTTACCTGTAAATATTCAAAGACTATTTGAGATGAGAAGAAGCCACTACAATTTAAAAGGAACCTACATGTTTAAAAAAAAAAACTAGATTCAAAACCGAGGTTATGGAGCGAAGCGTCGCTGTGAAAGGAGTTCATTTATGGAATAATCTCGACAAAGAAATCAAAGAATCAAGTACAATAATGGCATTTAAAAGATATATGAATGAAAAAGAAAACAAAGCTGTTGCGCATAAAATTGACGCTTACTGTTTACAGTTGATTAATAATTGTGATTGAAATGGAATGTATTGATGAAATGTTTTATCGTCACTATCGGTGTTATTGTCTGGAAAATTGTCTGGAAAACATAAGATTACTCTTCTTTCTGCTCCTTTCATTCAATTCTTGTAATGTTATCACACTGTTGATGCCGTTTTATAATTTATGAATGAAATAAAGAAACAAACAAAAAATATCGATTTGACTTTCATTTTACTATGTTTGAAACCTACCATCACAGTAAAGCTATGTGAGATCTATTCTTTTCTTCTTGAAGCGTTCTTCTAGTCTAGTTACTGTGGGAACCGTCACCTCACCATTTGTTTCACCATTTGTTGTATACCTCACTTGTGGTTATAGGTTATAAAAGGCTGTAAACTAACTTGGGGTGTGAGACCCTTCCTGTGTTTTATTCACAGGATACTACATGCTACATTTACTGTGGGGTTGTGTTGTGACAGTTGTTGTTTGATTGGCTGACCTCACTATTGGACACTCTGCATAGTTAAACTATTCTCTGATAGGGTAGCTGCTGCTGATGTCATAAATATTCAACAGTGTACTGTATTTAAAGACAGCCCCTTGTGGTGTGTGTGTGATCTGCCCCCACTGGGGAGGTCCCTCTTCACGTCTCTCTGCTAAGCTGCAACATGGATGCTGAAGATGTCTGATGTCACCATTTTGTTTGTATTCTGCTATTTTTACATTAAAATGCTGAATAACCTCAATTTCGACTAATGCCTTCCTTCAGACCGCCTTCTGACCCATTTTTTGAAACTGACAGCTAACAGCAACTAACATGCTAACGCACACTTCCTGATTATTGGACAATTAAACTCCTCATAAAATTCTACATTAAACTTATTTTGACCACCCGAGGTGCAAACGATGCATCTACACTGGTGAAACACAACATTTGCTCAAATACAGGAACTAATTAACAGAAGTTAGTTATATGCTAAAAAGAAGATATTTTAATACAGGGGTCACCAACGCTGTGCCCGCGGGCGACCATGCGCCCCGAGGACCCCTTTACGGCGCCCGCAAGGCATGCACCAAAAATGGCACTGCTCATATTGCAACTCAATATACAGATATATACAGATATATATATATATATATATATATATATATATATATATATATATATATATATATATATATATATATAAAGTTGCATTTTTTAAATTAATGCTTGCATTATGCAGAATTACGTTATATAAAATTAAAAAATTCAAGTAGAAATATTTGATATCCAACTCGCCTCTTTCTAAGTCAAAGGTCATTCGTGCGTGGCCGCCACGCCTCTTTCCTGACACGTTGACCAAGTGAAGTGATGATGAGGAGTTAGCCTGCTTGTGCTTTTGCCCCAAAAATCATGGCAGAAAAGCCAAAAATGACATACTGTTTTAACAATGATTGGGAAGAAGAGTTCTTTTTTTTTTACATCATATAAAGAGAAATGTCTGTGCCTTATTTGCGGAACGACTGTTGCAGTACCAAAGCAGCACAATGTGGAGAGCAACTTCAAAACCTGCCACAAAAACTTCAATGTGATCTACCCACCTGGCAGCGCATTACGGACAGAAAAAGCCCGTGAGTTAAAGGCAGCTTCAGACAAACAACAGACTTTTTTCAGGAGGCCGGTGAAAAAATCACAGAACGCAACTGACGCCTTGTTTAGAGCTGTGCATTTTTTTGATAAAGAACAAGAAACCTTTTTCGGATGGGGAGGTTTTTAAAAAAGCTATGATGCTTGTCGCTAACACATTATTCAAAGATGAGAAACATGGTCCCGATGTCATCTCTGCACTCTCTGATGTCCAGCTTGGAGCAAGTACGATGGCTGGACGAGTGTCATCTTTGTCTGAGAACTTAACAGAGCAGCTGGACCGGGATCTCGCTACGTGCAGGTGGTTTAGTGTCCAATGTGACGAGTCGGTAGACAGCACCAGCACGGCTCAGCTGATCATATTTATCCGAATGGTGTTTGATGATTTGTCTACAAAAGAAGAACTACTGACACTTCTGCCACTGAAGACAACAACGCGGGGAGCTGACATATACACCACGGTCAAAATTATTGCTGTGTAAATTACTGATAATTGTGGAAAATAGTTATTATTGATATGTGAGCAATCACTTCACTTCACACATTATTCATGTTATAATAACTACTGCTATTTTAATATCACTATTATAATGTTAGTTATCCATACAGTTTTGTTATTTAGGAAGTTTGTAGCAAACAGGTCCTGTTTTAATACATTTCCAATACATGCTATTACTTCAGTACACTTCTGGGACCAGGTTTTTGAAAAGGGTATCTTACTTTCACGTTGGTCATGTTATTTATTATATTTTCATGTAAGATTTCAGCTAAAAATAACAGACTGAAATAAAGACATGTATTTCATTATGGGCAAAACCTTCAGTGTTTTGTTTCTCTACAGACCTTTGCGTGTGGTCTTTCTAGTGGACGGCAGGTTGCAGCCTGTGCCCATGGAGATGTTCTTTCTACCACCACTCAAAGTCTGAGTTCTTTTCTGCTATTGATTTCCTAATGGTGGTTGCCTTGTTTAGAGGAGTAGCCTAAATGGGTAACATCCACTATAACACTTCATACACTAGCGGGATTAAGAAACTTTAGACTTCTTTGCTGCATTTACTTTTCTTTATTGCCACTGACTTCTGCTCCGAAAGGTCATTTTGAAAATACATATGCAAAATGAACTTTTTTAAAACTTTTAACTGTGTTATAACATTGTTCCCTCATAACATACCTGGAGTTGTATTTTGCTTCATTCACGCTGGTCTGATGAATCTTGTGCAGTAAGTCCGCTCCCCCTGAGCCACCACAAAACACTTGAAATTTCCAAGGATTGTGCTGTCAAAGGTAGAGATCCTGCATAGGTTTTAAGTCCATAAATTATTGTCAGACTCATTCGAAGCATTTTTTTTTAATTTTTATTTTTTTTTAAATTGACTTTATTGATCTGACACAGGAGAAATTGTCCTCTGCATTTGACCCATCCTGTTATTAGGAGCAGTGGGCAGCACATGAAGCGCCCGGGGATCCATTTCCATGATTTTATTGCTTAGGCTTGGTCAGGACCTAAGCTGGAGGATTTTACCTGTGTAAAACCTAAAACCTATACCTATATTCTGCCATCATATCGCATTCATAACAACGGTGTGCTTATGTTAGTAATTCCCTCTGCTGCCAGTGGATGGCGCTCTACACCATATTCCAGTATGGGGAGCGCCCAAGCTGTTCTATATGTTGTTGCTGTTGTTGTTGCTGTTGTTGCTGTTGTTGTTGTTGTTGTTGTTGTTGTTGCTGCTGTTGTTGTTACTGTTGTTGTTTCTGTTGTTGTTGCTGTTGTTGTTGCTGTTGTTGTTGTTGTTGTTGCTGCTGTTGTTGTTACTGTTGTTGTTTCTGTTGTTGTTGCTGTTGTTGTTGTTGCTGTTGTTGTTGCTGCTGTTGTTGTTACTGTTGTTGTTTCTGTTGTTGTTGCTGTTGTTGTTGTTGCTGTTGTTGTTGCTGCTGTTGTTGTTACTGTTGTTGTTGTTGTTGTTGTTGCTGTTGTTGTTGTTGCTGTTGTTGTTGCTGTTGTTACTGTTGTTGTTTCTGTTGTTGTTGCTGTTGTTGTTGTTACTGTTGTTGTTTCTGTTGTTGTTGCTGTTGTTGTTTCTGTTGTTGTTGCTGTTGTTGTTGCTGTTGTTGTTGTTTCTGTTGTTGTTGTTACTGTTGTTTCTGTTGTTGTTGCTGTTGTTGTTGCTGCTGTTGTTGCTGTTGTTGTTGCTGTTGTTGTTGTTACTGTTGTTGTTTCTGTTGTTGTTGCTGTTGTTGTTGCTGTTGTTGTTGTTACTGTTGTTGTTTCTGTTGTTGTTGTTGCTGTTGTTGTTGCTGTTGTTTCTGTTGTTGTTGCTGTTGCTGTTGTTGCTGTTGTTGTTTCTGTTGTTGTTGCTGTTGTTGTTGTTGTTACTGGTGTTTCTGTTGTTGTTGCTGTTGTTGCTGCTGCTGTTGTTACTGTTGTTGTTGCTGTTGTTGCTGTTGTTCCTGTTGTTGCTGTTGCTGCTGTTGTTACTGTTGCTGTTGTTCCTGTTGTTGTTGCTGTTGTTGTTGCTGCTGTTCCTGTTGCTGCTGTTGTTGTTGTTGTTGCTGTTTTTTTGTTTTTTTTTCCTGGCGGCACGGTGGCTGAGTGGCTAGCACTCATGCTTCACAGCAAGAAGGTTCGGGTTGCCCGGGCCTTTCTGTGTGGAGTTTGCATGTTCTCCCCGTGTCTGGGTGGGTTTCCTCCGGGTACTCCGGTTTCCCCCACCAACCTAAACATGCGCCATAGGTAAAATCCTCCAGCTTAGGGCCTGACCAAAGCCTAAATAACAAAACAAAATCATGGGGATGGTCCCCGGGTCAAATATAGGAAACAACTTCTCCTGTGCGAGATCAATAACGGTCAATCTTCTAATCCTTGACCACTGTAAGGCGCTTTGTGTTACAATTTTGTATGAAAAGCGCCTTATAAATATTGTTTGATTGATTGACACATGTGCTGTGTCTAAATGTCCACACTACTTACACTACTTATGGGTCACACAACATTTAGTGGTGTCCGGGTGTTTAGTGACTGAAAAAATAGTGCACTAAAAATTCCCCACACCTTCAAAATTAGCACTGGACAGTAGACTGGTCAATATAAACCACAATGCACTGCAACAGTAGGAAGGGATTTAACTGGATGCAGCATGACTGAATGAAAGCAGATGTCTTATTTCGCTGTTGATTCCTGATCATGAATAAAACTCTATTAAATAAAGCGTTATGGTGTAAAGGTGCGAGCATTAACCGCTTTAGCGATAATTTCCACATTTTAGACTAAAAGCAAATAATCCAATCCATTTGCTTGAGATCCAGAGTGACAAAAACTTATATGATTATAATAAGTTCATAAATGTGTGTCAGTCTGATTTGATCACATAATATTTTAGAAATCAAGTTTTATGGGAGTTTAGGGACTTTTTTCACCCAGACACCAGAGTCATGCGACCTGAACCTAGTGAGCTGTGTGTCTGAATCGCGCTGTGGATAGAGTTCTCTAAATCAGTGTTTCCCAACCAGGGGTACAAGTACCCTTAGGGGTACGCGAGCACACTGCAGGGGGTACTCGGCAGTGTCGCTGCCAGGCGCAGGGGGAGATTTTTTGAGTAAATTTGAGTTAAAGAAAAGAGATAAAATGTCTGAGAATTAAATTTTCAAATTAAGGAGATGAAATAAAATGATTTTCATTTAATAATCCGTTGTGTCACATTCTACTTTTGGAGAATTATCAACATGTATGAGTGAGGGGGTACTCGAGGTATGACAAAAAGGCTCAGGGGGTACACAAGACAAAAAAGGTTGGGAAACACTGCTCTAAATAATGCAGGCTTATGTAGTGAATATGGGGTTAGGATCCAATCCAACTTTATTTCTATAGCACATTTTTTAAACAGAGACCGTTTCCAAAGTGCTGCACATAAAATTCAATAGAACTTAATAACAACATTACAAAAAAAGCAATAAATAAAGTGATAATAATAAAATAACTAAAAACAAAAGCAATTTATAAAAACACAGAGGACCACACAACTCACGCGGTATTAAAAGCCAGAGAATAAAAGTGGGTCTTAAGACGAGACTTAAAACTCTCCAATGTGGGGGCTGTTTTCACATGAGGGGGCAGAGCGTTCCATAACTTAGGGCCAACCACAGAGAAAGCCCTGCCTTCCCGAGTTTTAAGTCTAGTCCTAGGGATCACGAGCTGGAGCTGGCCCTCTGACCTCAGAGCACGCACCGGTCTGTAGAACGATGGGAGACGTACAGAAACAGCCATGGTGATTATTTTAAGCTCTTTATTTCAACACAATCTCACCAGAAAGAGCTGACCTGATTGGAACTACAACAAGTGAGATGATTTGTGCTTTTAAACAAGTCTCTCACACTAAAAAATTACAGTCACAACCTAGCTATCATAAGCCTTTCATTTAGTCTCTCCCACCTTAACAGGACTGTGAACGCTTGTATTGATCACTGGCTCTGGACAATGTGTCATTTAAATCCATTCTGTATTTTTTTCTTGATGATTTTTTCAGATGATCTTAAAACTTTTTTGTCTGTGTTTGCTTATGTGTGCATTGCATCACCATGGGAACCGCTGAACATCCCACCAATAGAAATGCATTATACAGCTCTGGGAAAAAAAAAAAAAAAAAAAAAAAGAGACAACTGCTTTTTTTTTTTCTGAAATCAGCACCTCTACATGTATTACAGCCATTCCATTCCAGCGTCTGTTGAATTCCAACACAAACACAAAGCTGAGCTACTTTAGTTCTTGCACCAGGAGTGGGATAAAGTCACCCAAGAAAGACTTGTGGAGAGCATGCCAAGACGCATGAAAATAAGGGTTATTGCACCAAATATTGATTTCTGAACTCTTAAGTGTAAACATTAGTATTTTGTTGTTTTAAAATGAATTTGATCTTGTTTCTTTGCATTGTTTGAGGTCTGAAAACATATATCTTTTTTGTTATTTTGACCATTATTTTCTGCAAATAAATGCTTTAAACGACAATATTTTTATTTGGAATTTGGGGGAAATGTTGTCAGTACTTTATAGACTCAAAGAAAAATGTTCCTTTTGCCCAAACACATACCTATAAGTAGTAAAACCAGAAAAACTGATAATTTTGCAGTGGTCTCTTATTTTTTCCCAGAGCTGTAGAACACCCCCAGCAAGATGTCACAGCAAAGTACCAGTAGGGGTGGTGATAGAAGATATTAAAACCAAGAACGTGCAGCTTGTGCGTTTTCAAATTATGTAAAAAAGGTATTGATAATGCATTGAGTCAAATACAGTGTAATAGTAAAAATGCATCATTGGACTTGGTTTAGTGCTGAGGTATCCAAGGGCCTCTGCGGAGCCTTTTGAAAATTTAAAGCTTGATATTTTGCATTTAGTTAGAATTTATTGTTGGGTATCGAGTCATGAAATAGTCTTTGCAATTCAGCTGCTGTTCCAATCTGCTCCTCTGGGCCCATTTACACACTCCGGGGAGATTCAATATATGTGTTATGTCTGCCCTCACTCGCGATGTAGAAAGACGTTTTACTTCCACTCTCACTGTGTACAATAAGGATCTGTGGAATAAATATATGTATGTAAATTTTCCAGGCCAATTTCCAGGTCAGATCTGTGAAAAGGTGGGCATGTCTTGGCGGTAGTTTTGAGAAATAAAAACACCTGTAAAACAAATACAAGATATATTTGTTTAATGCCATATTGTGGAACATCCCAGGCAAAGCAATGACATCACCATGAGACAGGCAAATGGCGGATCGTCCACCTGAAAAGTTACACGGTGCAACTTTAAATGAACAGTTAGCTAATCAAAAAGACATAAAGCAGTCCCACATCAATTCAAAAAAGTAGGCTCGACCATGACCAGGACAAGTCTCCTTATGTGCTCCAGTAAAGCCACTGTATGTAACTTTTTTGCCCAAAACATAGACTAAAATAAAAGCTAAAATAAAAGCGCATCTTTCATTTATATCTTCTTATATGATATACTTATATCTTCTTACTTGTTTTATTACTGATTTTACCTTCTTTACAGCGTCTTTGAGTGTCTTGAAAAACGCTTTATAAATAAAATGTATTATTATATCTCCACAACATAGACTGGGAATGTTGTCCTTTTGGCTATAATTTTCCACAGTATGACATTAAAAAAAAAAAAAAAAGATGTACAATCTATGTATAAAGTTCCAGATTATGGTTTTTAACTTTCTATTTCCATGGAATTATGCAGCTGTCTTCCCACCTCCAGAAAGTCACGTACTATCACTTTCATAAAACGTGAAAATGACGTATACACACAAAGTAAACATAACGTGGATAACAGATCTAAACTTATTTTTCATTATATTAAAAACTTAAATTTAGTTATGCCATGTGAAATCAATCTAAGAAACAGTAGTCATAGTAGTTATATGACAGATAAAACAACAAACTGGTCCTAAAAAAAAAAAAAAAATTAGCCAAAATACACTGCCGGTCAAAAGTTTGGACTGACCCTCTCATTTAATGTTTTCTTTTTCTTTCTTTCTTTATTCATACAAGTTTCTACATTTTAGATACATACTTTATATGTTAAAGTATGTATTATAAATGTTATTTAACTTTTTTCCTTTGCTACATAGTTCCATCCATCTTACTCCATATATTTAATGTTTTCTGTATGTATCTAAAATGACAAAAGTAGTAAACATACAGAAAAAAAGAAAATTAAAAGAAGATCGCAGATACAAGTGGCCGAAATGAGTTTCCTCCCCAGAGTGGCTGTGCGCTCCCCTAGAGATAGGTTGAGTTCAGTCAAATGGGAGGAGCTCGGAGTAGAGCTGCTGCTCCTCCGTGTCGAGAGGAGCCAGCTGAGGTGGTTTGGGAATCTGTTCCTGATGCCTCCTAGACGCCTCCCTCGGGAGGTGTTCCGGTCATGTCCCACTGGGAGGAGGCCCCGGGGAAGAACCAGGACACGCTGGAGGGACTATGTCTCCCGGCTGGCCTGGGAACGCCTTGGGGTCCCCCCGGAGGAGCTGGAGGAAGTGTCCGGGGTGAAGGAAGTCTGGGAGTCCCTGCTTAGACTGTTGCCCCTGCGACCCAACCCCGAATAAGCAGATTGAATTGGATGGATTGACGGATGTTTTCATTTGTTTTAATTCTTATGTTGCAATTTTATGTTCTCATTACAAATCTAACTACAGTTAACTGAATCATTTGAACATTTGTGACTAAACATTTTCCAAATCAATTCAACCTTATCAGTAATCCTAGCCTTTCATTCTTCAGGTACGTGTTAACATAGGCTGGTGGTATGATTTTTTTTGGGGAGTTTTTGGGAGAGGAGGGGCTGACCGGAGATTGGTCAAGCGACAACACAATCTCTTATTCGCAGATGGTGTTCCGCAAACAGTGTACACAAACCTTGAACCACGCACAAACTTTTACAGCACTTGAAATGATCACGACGTCAGCCTCAAGGCCCGCTGACAATATGCAAGGACATGGGCTGTTTCAAACACAACCAGGGACACGCTCCGCTGTTTGTGAGGCAGACAAAGGGAGAGGGGAAGAAAAATGCACAGAGGAAAAAAGAGAAATAAATCCTGAAATACAACTGTAATGTACGATTCAAACAGGACTTGACTGGTCACTGTGGTTATTTAAGACTAGGGGACAAGGACTGTACGGCTTAAGTTGTGTAATTTTTTATTTTTTTTTGTGTGTGCTTAATGTTGTCTTAAATGACCAAAATTTGTATTAATCATTTTATATAGGACAACAGCAGAAAGCTATCATGCTGAAGATATTCAAGATGAGTGGAGATGCTATTGGTTTGCCTGTAATGTTCCACAATATGGTATTAAACTTACATAAGATGCATTTATTAAATTATGGGTGTTTATATTACTCAAAAATGCCTTCTTACTGTTTGTTGGGTCACTACTTCATAGATCTCACCTGTAATTTGGCCTAGTGGTGTCTCCTGCTTGTCTCTATGGAGATGGATAAGTTTAATACCATACTTTAACATTGCACGTGCATTATTTTGGTATAACCGTACAGGTAGTTCGGGTAACAGTTAATCACTGTTCTGTTCACTAAGCTTAACTTGGTCTCTTTTAGTATCTACATTGAGGAACCTTGGCAGCCAGTGTTCATAGAAGTCTATATTACCTTTCATACGCTCAGGGATATTAAAAATGCAGATTTTTCTCGTCCACCCATTTTCAAGCTCGTTGACTTAACTAGTGAGAGTTTCCGCTTGTTTTTACAGGGCATCCATCCATCCATCCATGAGACAGGCAGGGAGAATGAGAGAAAGGCAGAGAGAGAATGAGAGGCATAGAGAGATACACAGAGAGTGAGAGAGAGAATGAAAGAGAAAGAGAGAGAGAATGAGAATGACAGAGAGAGCGATATAGAGACAGACAGAGAGGGAGAATGAGAGAAAGAATGAGAGAAAGACAGAGAGAGATACATAGAAACAGAGACAGAGAGAATGAAAGAAAGAGAGAGAGAGAAAGGGAGAAAGACAGAGAGAGAGATATACATAGAGACAGGCAGGAAGAATGAGAGAAAGAGAGAGAGAGAGAGAGAGAGAGAGAGAGAGAGAGAGAGAGAGAGAGAGAGAGAGTAAGAATGAGAGAACAACAAAGAGAGGGGCAATGTGTGTAAGTCAGAGAGAGATACATAGAAACAGATCCAGAGAATGAAAGAAATAGAGAGAGAGAGAGAGAGAGAGAGAATGTGAAAGATAGTGGTACAGAGAGAGAGAGAGAATGAAAGAGAGAGAAGGAGAGAGAGAAGAGAGAGAGAGAGAGAGAGAGAGAAAGAATGAGAGAACAACAAAGAGAGGGGCAATGTGTCAAAGACAGAGAGATACATAGAAACGGAGACAGAGGTAATGAAAGAAAGAGAGAGAGCGAGAGAAAGATAGAGTGTTACACAGAAAAAGAGAATGAAAGAGAGAGACAGAGAACATGAAAGAGAGAGAGAATGGGAGAAAGACAGAGAGAGAGATATACAAAGAGACAGAGGGGGACAATGAGAGAAAGACACAAATATATACATAGAGAGAGAGAATGAGAAAGCTAGAGTGTTACACAGAGAGAGAATGAAAGAGAGAGAGACAGAGAAAATGAAAGAGACAGAGAGAATGAGGATGACAGAGAGAGAGAGATAGAGACAGACAGGGAGAGAGGATGGGAGAAAGACACAAAGATATACATAGAGAGGGAGAATGAGAGAAAGAATGAGAGAAAGTCAGAGAGAGATACATAGAAACAGAGACAGAGAGAATGAAAGAAAGGGAGAGAGAGAGATTGGGAGAAAGACACAGAGAGAGATATACATAGAGGGACAATGAGAGAAAGACAGAAAGATAAACATAGACAGGGAGAACGAGAGAAAGACACACACAGAGACAGAGAGAGGGAATTTGAGAAAAACCTGAGAGAAAGAGTGAGAGGTGGCAGGGTGAATTGATCTGTGTTGGAACAAACGGAGTTGAGTCCAGCTGAGGAGGACAGGGACGTGTGTGGACTGTGATGAAGACACATGGTGACAACAGGAGACTGGAGACTGGTCTGGAGTTTACTGAAGAAAGAGTCCAACTAAAAACGTGGATCTAAAAGTTAAAGGTGCACTGTGGAACTTTTTGGTTGGGGGTCCGTCACCTGCTTGTTTCTATGGATATGCCATTGCTGGAATGTTCCACAGTATGACATTAAACAGTTTTACCTTACATTTAATAAGTTACAGGTGGTTTTATAAACCAAAAATACCTACAGAAAACAGACATTCTGACTGTGAGTGGGGTCGCCTTTCCACAGATCTGACCTGTAACTTGGTCTAGTTTGGGTTACATACAGATAGAAACGTTTAATGCCATACTGTGAAACATTCCAGAGAAAGTAATAACATATCCATGGAGAAAAACATTTGACGGACCCTCCATCAGAAAAGTTAGACAATCCACCTTTACGCCCCCCAAAAGGAAATGAAAACAAAACTTTTTACTATCTTAAAGGTCCCATGGCATGAAATTTTCACTTTCTGAGGTTTTTGAACATTAATGTGAGCTCCCCTACCCTGTTTAGGCCCCCCCCCCCCCCCCATGGCTAAAAGTTGCGAAATGTCTAAACTGAGCATTTGCTGTCCTTTTCTGCGTTAGAAAAAAACAGAGCTGAAACGGGCGATTCTGAACAAGGCACCTTATTGACGTCAGATCGAAAAATGCAGCTCCACCCCCCGTCTGTGTCTACTCAGCGTCTCTGTAAATCACGCCCAGAGAGTTTGGACCGCGAATGCGCTAGGCAATGCGAAATGCGTTTTTTTAATTTGCCTGGAGGCACGTCCGAGTGTTTCTAGGCTCGGAAGTCCTTTATCTGAGCCTCTGGACCTCTGAACAGCAGTGGTTTAATTTTATTTTCTGTGGAAATGTGTTTATTTTTCAATGGAACGCTTCTCATCTCTTCCTCCGCGCAAAAACGCGGAAATGAGTCAGAGCGCACAGCTGAGAGCTGAAAGCCGAGAGTTTGGCCACGCCCCCACCCTCTACTATAGGCCATCTCTGTCTTCCTCATTTGCATTCAAGCAACAAGGCCCATAATGGACTGTTCAGAGAGAGAAAAATTACTCTTTCTCATCTTATCTCTGTTTCTCATGCAATGAGTCTTGATTTTGAAGAAGGATTCATTTACAGTATTAGGGAACAATTAAGGAGCCATATAAAAGCATCAAGAAGTACCATGTCATGGGATCTTTAAAAAATTAAAAGAGTTTGCAGTTATTCCTCACTTACCTTATGAATTCCTACCATAATAATTACTCACTACGATGACTTTATAAGTGCTTTTCACAATGTTCAGAGGCCAACACAGAGTTTTACCACCACAGTAATCTTAAAATCAACTAGTATGCTAATTGTAGTAATAGCCAATAGTACTTCCTGATTATGGGACAGTAAAACACTTTATAATAAGATGCAAACAGTGGACTTAGTTTGACCTCAACAGCTGCTTATACAATATATCTGTACAGGGGTTGGACAGTTTTGTTGAATGCTTTCACGTGAATAATTGCAAATCTCAGAAGACGTAAGGTAACTGAGAAAAAACTTCTGCAAACTGTTTCAAATGAGCTAATTCTGTTTTTTCAAGTTTTAGGCTGTCTCTGTCTTACCCTTCGTCATACCCCTACTCCTTGGTTTTGCGCGTTCATGTGAGGGCAAGAGGTGTCCCGATTCTAATTTTGATCAAGGGCTAGGGCCACGACCGAGGGCTACATACCCCTTGAAACAAAGTAAGACTTGAAACGAAGGGGTACTCCTACAAGCTCAGGCAGGTTTTGGGATCAGGATGGCAGCGTCACATCGACCAGCCAAGGAGTCTCATAAATGTATTTTCAGCAGTTGTAATTATCGATTAAAGGGATAGTTTGGGTTTTTTATGTGAATCTGTATGGCATCCCCTTCAGCAGTGTCGTGCATTAAAGGGATAGTGCAAAACATTTGTTAGAAAGGTGATATATTTGCGTCTGAAACAGTTGTCCACGAAACATCCAGCAGCGTATTTGTTCACCTTCAGCGGATGTGTGCGCCGAAGTTTACAAGGGAACAGGCTGATAGAGTTAACATGGGCGTAGTGATATGAGTCTAGAGAGTTAATATGCGAATGCGAAATACGCTGCTGGATGTTTCGTAGACAACTGTTTCGGACGGAAATATATCACCTTTCTATCAAATGTTTTGTTTTGAGAAGAAAAACAAGCTTTATTTCATGTTCCAGGGAAGTTACCGGACCTACTAAGCCGGTGTCAACACACGTAACTTTTAGAAGGAAACCCATACAGATTAACATTTAAAAAAACACACTATCCCTTTAACACTGACTTACACCTGACAGTGTTTTCTGAGCTGAGTTCTGCCCCGGTTCTGGCGCTGACGAAAGTAGGTCTGCCAAGTTAGCGGGGACAGTTAATAAAACTTGTTTTTCTTCTCAAAACAATATTTGTCCAAAAAGTGATATATTTGCTTCACAAAACAGTTGAAAGTCAGAAGTCATAATCGCTTGGTGCTATTTTCTCTCGAGTCATATCACTGCACGCTGCTGCCAGCTGGACAGCCGTACCTGTTTGTGTTTTAATACTCTGGAAGTAAAACGTCTATGACTGACGAATAAGTGGAGGTGCGCTTGTACCAACTGTCATTTGATGCCAACTGAGGCAGAAAGTTATTGCTGCCGCGAGTAGGATCTGATGCCAGAGATGCAGAAGGAGACTAGCATCAGAAACCACTCCGAACAACTGAAAAAGTGTTGTGCTTGTGCGCGGCTGTCCAGCTGGGAGCAGCGATACGGATCGACAGAAATGACTTATGACTTTTTCGTGTGCAACTGTTTTGTGACACAAATATATCACTTTTTGAACAAATATTGTTTTGAGAAGAAAAACAAGCTTTATTAACTGTCCCCGCTACCTTGTCGGACCTACTTTCGTCAGCGCCAGAACCGGGGCAGAACTCGGCTCAGAGGACACTGTCAGGGGTAAGTCAGTGTTAATGCACGACACTGCTGAAGGGGACGCCATACAGATTCACATCAAAAAACCCGAACTATCCCTTTAACAGTTTAGCATGGTTTACAATTATGACGCTTATGTTCTACATTACTTTTACTGAACTGTTGTTGCGGTTTTAATTGTAGTGATGTCTGTTTAGCCGACGTTATTGTTTTCATCGAACTTTCATGCATAAACAAGATCGAGCTGAGGTACCCGATAATCCTTGACATTTGTTTACGTCAATTGTTGTCGCCTCTGTAGACGTAGCAGTCCGGTAGAGGCAAGGGATTATGACGCAAACGGGAATCGAGTGGTGTCCCATTTCTTAGGAGAACATTCTTACTCAGCTTGATATCGAGGGGCAAGACAAAGACGTAGATAAAAGGGTAGGGTAAGGGGTAGGGATAAAACAGAAATCCTTCCTTTCAAACTCAAAGGTCAGTGATTACAGTATGTACAGATATCCCATGGCTGCTTTATCTTCCTCTCACTAATCCCACGGTGTTTATGTGACTTGCTGACAGGCACTGTAGCAAAATTAATTAATAGGGAACAATGTCATAATTAAAAGTTCTGTAACGAGCACGCTCAGTGGACTGTGACCCAAGTTAGAGTGACTTCATGCATGAATAACTCGGAGATTGTTGTGTTTTTTTATTACACAGGCTACTCGTTTTTGGTTATTAATTAATAATGTCACACACACACACACACACACAAGTCTCACCTTTAAAGGGCCCATATTACGTTATTTTCAGATCTCTGTTCTAATGTTGTTTCCTCATCACAAACAGACCTGGAGTTGTGTTTTGTTTCATTCACACATATTTAACACACAAAACCCGCATATTTTCTTCTCTCAAACAGAAAATACCCTGTTCCCCCTTGAGATGTTATGTGGCAATACACAAAGTGCTCCACTGTGTTTTTAAATGCCATACACCAGCCCTGGAATTAACAGTCTTTACGAAACAAAATGTAAGTGTTAGCTTTACATTACAATGGTAAAACTACTGCTTGATGACATCACAAGGTGGAACAGAGCATTTAGATCTTTGTAGACGTAAACAATAATAATAATAATAATAGATTTTATTTATAAAGCACTTTACATTGAAAAACAATCTCAAAGTGCTACAGAGCATTTAAAAACAGGGTAAAAACACAGACAGAATACAAACATAGCAAGATAAAAACACAACATATTATGGGGCCAATTAGCCATAGGCTCTTGTGAACAAGTGAGTCTTTAGTGCACTTTTAAAAGCATCCACCGACTGTGGGGCCCTAAGGTGGTCGGGAAGGGTATTCCACAGACGGGGAGCTGCGGCTTGAAAGGCCCTGTCACCCATGGTCTTTAGCCGTGTCCTGGGTGGAATCAGACAGTGCTGCTGGCCTGACCGGGTCCTGGTAGAGGTCTGAGGTGTGAGTAGGTGGGGGCTGCACCGTGCAGACAGTGATGGGTGTGCAGGAGGATCTTGTATTCAATACGGAGGTGAACGGGAAGCCAGTGCAGGGTGTGAAGGATGGGGGTGATGTGCTCATGTTTCCGCACCCTCATCAGGACCCTGGCAGCGCTGTTTTGGATGTATTGGAGCTTTTGAAGGCTCCTGCCAGAGATCCCGATGAGGAGTGCATTACAGTAGTCCAACCTGGAGGAGACAAAGGCATGGACGAGCTTCTCTGCAGCTGGGAGAGAGAGGGAGGGGCGTAATTTGGAAATATTGCGGAGGTGAAAAAAGGAGGTTTTGGAAATCTGATTAATGTCGTTATTGAATGTGAGCTGAGGGTCAATTTTGACCCCCAGGTTGGTAACTGAGGGAGAGAGGGAAATGGTGTGGCCAGCAAATGAAACAGAGGTGATGGGGGAGGAATGGAGTTGATGTGGGGTGCTAATCTGAATGGCTTCAGTTTTGAGACTGTTCAGCTGCAGGAAGTTTTGGCTCATCCATGCCTTTATCTCCTCCAGGCAGGAACTGAGGCGGGTGACAGAAGCGGAGGGGGTGCAGGATGGAGTGACCTGGATGTACAGTTGTGTGTCATCGGCATAGCAGTGGTATTGAACCCCATGCTTGCCAATGACACAACTGAGGGGGAGCATGTAAATAGTGAACAGGGTTGGGCCAAGTATGGAGCCCTGGGGGACCCCACAAGTGACAGTGTGGGATCGTGATTTAGCTCCCCCCAGGGCTACACACTCGGTGCGTTCAGTGAGGTAGGAGTCAAACCAGTGGAGGACAGTGCCAGAGAGACCGATGTAATGTTGAAGAAGGTGGAGGAGGATGTGATGGTCAACTGTGTCAAACGCAGGAGGGAGGTCGAGAAGGATGAGAATGGATGTGAAACCGGAGTCTGAGGCCATCATGAGGTCATTGGTGACTCTCATGAGGGCTGTCTCAGTGCTATGGGATGGACGAAAACCAGACTGGAATTTTTCGTAAAGGCTGAATGATTTGAGGTGGTTGTGAAGACGAGCAGAAACAGTTTTTTCTAGGATTTTGGAAATTAATGGCAGGTTTGAAATGGGTCTGTAGTTTGATAGAACTGTGGGATCTAGGGTGGGGTTTTTGAGGAGGGGTTTGATGAGAGCAGTTTTGAGGGAGGGTGGAATCTGACCAGTCTGGAGAGAGAGATTAATGATTTCTGTGATAAGTGGGGAAATTGATGTATTATGGGTTTTGAGCAGAGGGGAGGGAAGGGGATCCAGGGAGCAGGTGGAGGGTTTGGACTTTTGGATTATTTTCTCGACCTCCTGCTGCGTAGTGAGGGTGAATTCTGAGAATGTGTGTGTATTTGCAGTAGGATCTATGTCAGTGGAAGGTGGATGGTTTAAGAGTGAGAAAGAGGAGCGGATGTTGTCAATTTTGAATGTGAAGGAGTCAAGAAATTTATTGCATTATTGAACTGAGTTGTCGATGTGTGTGGGGATTTGTGGTTGTAAAAGATTGCTAACAGTGGAAAAAAGTTGCTTAGAATTGCCGGGGCTATTGTCTATGAGTTTGCTGTAGTGATTGGACCTGGCTGTATGGAGTGCTCTGCAGTATACCTTCTGATGTTCCCGGTAAGCCAGCTTATGCACCGTCAGACCCGAGGCTAGGAAAGCACGCTCCAGCACTCGCCCAGATCTCTTCATCTGCCTCAGCTCCTCTGTGTACCAGGGGGCTGACTGTTTGAAAGAGACAGACCGGGTTCTCAGTGGAGCATGGGAGTCCACGATGGAGGTTAGACTGGTTGTAGTATTCCACCAGGTCACTGACGGAGGAGTGCAGAGGAGGAGTGAGGTGTTGAAGGTGTAGATCAAGGAAAGCAGGGTTGATGTTCTGTAGGTTCCTGAAGTTTATCTGTCGTTGTGGTTTGGAGAGGGGTACTGAAGAAGGTACTTTCACAGTGATGGCATTGTGATCCGAGATGCCGATGTCATACACATGGAGATCAGTGAGGGTTGTGATGATTAAGTCCAGAGTATGTCCTTTGGTGTGTGTGGGGCCATCAACCAGCTGCTGGAGGTTCAGACAGTCCAGAACTTGTCTAAATTCACTCGCAAGATGACAGGTTTGTGAGTCCATGTGAATATTAAAGTCCCCCAGAATGAGAATGTTTTTTGAGGTGATACAGAGTGAAGCCAGGAGATCATGTCATTTCACTGATGAAACTTGAGTTGGATTTAGGGGGGCGGTAGATCAGCACTATTGTTAAAGATAATGGAGGTTTGAGAGTGATTACCATGTTTTCAAAAGAGGTAAATTTGGGCACAGACAGGATAGATGCTTGAATGGGATTGCGGAATATTACAGCTAAGCCACCCCCCCGGCCAGATGTGCGGGCCTTACTGAGGTATTGGTAACCTGGGGGGAAGGCCTCATTGAGATGTAAGTAGACATCCGGCTGTTGCCATGTCTCTGTGAGACACATGATGTCTATTTCTTTTTCTGTGATGTGATCCTGGATAAGACCGGATTTATTTGTGAGTGATTGTGTGTTCAGCAGCTCCACGGTGGCAGAGTGAACAGGGCTTGCTTTATTAAGAGGCCGGAGCACACCGTAATCCACTCCGGGTTTTCCACGTCGCCATGGCTGAGCCATATCAGCTCCTGTAATGGCAGCGCTCTGATGACGCATGAGCTGACGCGACAGTGGAGCGACAGGACATGCAGCAGTCCAGATGGAGGGAATATTGGAGTTCGAAACTGTGAATCGGCGTCGGGATCCTCTGTGGATGTATGGAGGTCTCCGTAGAATTCCCAGGTCCTTGATGGTGGACAGCCCAGTCGGAGGACGGTTGTTGTTGTATTTCCAGAGCTCCGTAGGCGAATAAGTCAACATTGCGTTTGACCGGGCGGCACTCAAGGCCAGAGAGGCAGAATCATAAGTTTAGGCGAGTTTTGGCAGATCTGGTGGAGAAGCGGCGAACAGTTAACGCCAGCGTCGTCTCCCCCCTCCTCCCCTTTGGAGTTCTTCCAACTAATAATAACAGACTAATAATAAAGGAATACTCAAACATGTGTGAATGAAACAAAACACAACTCCATGCATGTTTTTGATGAGGTAACAATTATAACATGACTAAAAGTCAATTTTGAGTAATATTGGACCTTTAATATTTACAGTCTTGTGGCAGAGCCTGGCACAAACTACTTTTTTTTTTTTTTTCATTTTACTTGAATAATTTCTTGTACCACAATTTTTATTTTGAAGTAACCTTTATCCCAATTTACAATTTGCTATGCTCCCCCTTTGCTATTGTATTCCTCTGTCTCACTCTCTCTGTTTGCCCCTATGGAGTGACCTTCCCCCTAGACTCTGAAGCACATGTTATAGTTGTTCTCTTTCCCAAAGTTGTATTTAGAGTGATTCTTGCATATTTTAGCCATTTTTTATTGCTTATATTCAAGGCGCCATTCAAGTCCCATAGCACCACCAGCATACGCCCTCTGCTCTGTACTTACTTTGTTCTCCAGTTTATGTCATTTGTTTTTGTACAAATCAACTTCATGGCTCTTTTTTGTGATGACGTTTGCAGCAATGTCAGCGCAATGCAAAAGTCAGTGGACTTGTTTCTTTTATTAATTTCTTTTAGATAAACATTGGGTTTTAATTGCGTTTAAAGTAGGGATGCAAATTATCGGTTAATTCATTAACTGATAGTTGATTGACCTTATCGGTCGATTAACGATTAACTGATAAGCGGCGTTTTTCACCTGAATTTGAGTGTTTCAATAGGGTCTTTAAGAATATAAGCTATAGTAACATAACACTGAGTCATAAATATATCATAGTATTATTATATTGTATATTCCTCAATTAATTATTCCTTAGTAAAAAGCAGACAAATGTATTGATGCTGAATAACAAAATACAGTAATCCCTCGCTCTATCCAATTTTTTTTTTTTATAGTGTAAAATTTTTTTTATAGAGTAACATTGTGTTCTGTCCTGATTGGCTGAACGTGGACTGGACCAGGTCTGAACCAGGTCTGAACCAGGTCTGGACCTGGACTGGACCTGGACTGGACCGGGACTCGACCGGGTCTAGACCTGGACTAGACCAGGATTAAACCACTGGGGCGCGTGCTGGTTTCGCCGCGCCCCGCGCTCTGAGCCGCAGGCCAGCCGCGCGGGGCTCGGGGCTCGGGCCACGGGGCTCGGGCCACGGGCCGCGGCGAAACCAGCAGCGGCACGCATTCCGGGTTAGATCTCGCCTCGCGCGTACACCCGGGGCTGCTGAGCAGTGCCGTTGGCGCCTGCGGTCGGCTGTGAGTCGATCTTGGCGCAGCGCGGTTGCCTTGTTTCATGACCACGCGGGTGCGCATGTCCGCGTGTCCGCGGTTAGCGGTTAATTACAATTAATGCATTTTGATCGACCAACGTCTTAATCGACAATTAACCGTTAATCGATTAATTGTTGACATCCCTAGTTTAAAGTGATACTCCGGGATTTTTGACATAGGGTCCAATTTTCTAGTTAGCCAGCGTGTAGGATATGTGTAGAGAAAGTTATTTTGCGATTTCATGCAGTCTTTGTAAAATCTGAGTTGGCTGTTGCTAAGCTAGCGAAAGTGAACGTCCTGCAGCTAGCCAGCCACTAAAATAGACATACCCAGTACAAAACAAACACCCAAACAAATCAGTTATTATGCCAGGGTATCGATTTAAATATCTGTGTTGATATAATAAGATTTTGAACGAAACGGACCTTGCTTCAAACGACTTAATTGACGCATATTGGGGGACTAGTTTCTAAGCAGCGGCGGAATTTTACTTCTCCCTCGTCAATTCATCAGCAGCAGTTGTCATTATTACAAAGAGTAGAGACTGGAGGCATGCATTACACACGTTGGTGAGTAACAGAAACAGGAGGCCTAACTTAGAAGATGTGAGTATAATCATCTCACTGATTTTGCAACTGGCCAAACGCTCCTACATTCAACATTTTTTTCTGGCACACCACTTACCGCATTGATAACTGGCCATTAGGTCCAGCAGGTCTAGGTCGTTTCTTCCAATTTATCTTTTCGACGCAGAAGAATGTCTCCAGTACGCCACGATTGAGATGGGGCAAGAAGTCCTGGTGCTCTGTTATGCAGACATCATTGGAAGTGCTATGGCCACCAGACACATCTAGACTTCGAAACGAAGTATCTAGCTCCAGCTCTTGCATTTGTGGGATAACTAAGTCCCACTCCCTGCAGCAAAAACATTCATCCTCGTTCTCCATAACTTCGCAATTTCGGCACTGACACCACCAATCCCCGGTTCTTCTGTCCCGGCTTTCTGCTGCAGCTTCGGCGGCGGCTGCATTTGCAGACGCGCTCTCTTGTTCTCTTGCTCTTTGTAAATCCATCTCTTTCAATTCTTCGTCCGTATACTCCGGCTCATACAAGTATGGTTCACTGGAAAAATGCAACTGCTCTTCCTCCTCATCAAAATAATCGGGCTCGCCAAACATTGCCATACTTTGAACAGGCTCCGTGTGCTCACTTTTACAGTTGCGAGGTTGCTAGTAAACAAACTATTAGAGCCGGTCGGATTGGGACATGCGGGTGATATCAATCCGCGGCTGTCAAGCTTTCAATGAGGAAGTACGAATTGCTGATGATGATCAAAGGAATACATGCTTGGTTTACTTCCTTAATCATTCTATCAACACAGATATGTACATCGATACCCTGGCATAATAACTGATTTGTTTGGGTGTTTGTTTTGTACTGGGTATGTCTATTTTAGTGGTTGGCTAGCTGCAGGACGTTCACTTTCGCTAGCTTAGCAACAGCCAACTCAGATTTTACAAAGACTGCATGAAATCGCAAAATAACTTTCTCTACACATATCCTACACGCTGGCTAACTAGAAAATTGGACCCTATGTCAAAAATCCCGGAGTATCACTTTAAGGCAATTTGAGGAGAGGAACAGCCAAAACTGGAAAGGCCTCACTCTTACTCCACTCTTCTGTTTTTGTTTTGGTGATAAAATGGTTCAATTCCCTCAAAGTATTTCATCTGAAAAGTCTGCTACATATGGTTTAAAAAGCCTGTAGCTTCTCAAATGTTCATAGCTAGCTCCTTAGCTAGCCTCTTACACAGTCTCCGTGGATATAGGAAATACAAACAGTTCATTTCACACAATCCAACAGTCCATTACTTGTGTCCTTTGAATTGCACATGCTGCATATTATGTTAAAAGTTTCAAAAACTACTGAGTGTGTGATCCAGGTAGCCACAAGAGCAGCCAACCAACCATCCTCTCGCCCTCTCTCTGACCGGTGACATTATGTAAATCTGGCGGCAAGATCCAGACCACAGCAGGTCCTGAGGCGAGCTGATGGCACGTCCTGTCGCACAGCTGGTGTCGGCTGATTGGGCCCAGAGGCCTTTGCACTCCTCACAAGAAATGCTCTAGAAATGTTTCAGTTTGACACAAACTCACCAAAATGCAAGATCATAAAAAGGATATTTGGTTTGTGCCTGACAAGATTATTTGGCTAAAGACACTGTACCTGTTTTTATGGTCAGAACTCATTCATTTTAAATGTTTGCAGTGGTCCAAAGTTATTCCTTATGCATTCTGAGCATTCTAATTATTCACCTTAATGACTTTATAAGCACTTTTCAAAAAGAGACCAGAGTAAAGCTGTGCCATGTTATTAAAGTGTGCAGCAACTAGCATGGTAACGTGTATTTCAGTGTAGTGAGCGCCGCCTAGGGCTTATAGATATGCTAATACAAGACGCCAGAGGAATTCGTAAAACAAAAGAGAGTAGCTGGGATAGGTTCAGAGCTTTGTTCAGGGTAGGTAGCTCCTCCCTTGCAGCTAGATATAAACAGGGTCTAACCAGCATGAGGGCCAGAGCTGACGAAGCCTCTCGGATGAGCGGCGAAACGTTTTCAACCAAACAAACTTTGTCCAGTTGACAAATTGAACTTCTCCTTTTATCATGGATTCTACCTGGACGACTGAGGGACTTTTCACGCATGGTAACGTGCACTTCCTGATTTTCGGAAGATGAATGCTTTTTTAAATTAGGTGCAGACGGCACTTATTTTGACCTCAATATGCAATATAATTGTAACAAAGACACATTTTTTGTCTTATTGTGCAGCAGTTAGAGAGGGACAATATCCCAATGTAAGTCAATGGGAGCCAGGGTCAGTAGGAGCCAAAAGAGACGAATTTGAACTTCCTATTTGGAACGCACTGGCGAGCATTAACTATGTCCATTTATATACACAGTCTAAATGTTCAGAAGCATGTAGAGTCAGAATAGAAGCCATTATTTATCAGCGTTTACAGGTCTTTAGGTTCAGTTAATACAAAAGCTCTCTCAGTCTAGACTCACATCACACACTGATTAAAGCCATACTCTTGCTGAGTGCTCAAGTGCCACTTGCTCCAGTTGCGAAGCGCTTAAACACCACCTATGACCAAAGTCTGGGCCATACCTGTAAGTTTGTTATTCCCATGTAATGCAAATGTATTTCTCACATTTCACATGGTACTACAGACATCCTATAGTACTTTTCCAGATGTTGTTTTACAATGGCCACAGCTGCCCAGGGGTAGACTGACAGAAGAGAGGCTACCTATTTGTGCCAATCGACTACCACTCACTCACATCATGTATACATATCTGTAAACAAGGAGCGTAAGAGCTCTAACCAATGAGCAACTTGACAATGAATCAGGAATCAATAAATACATTTCCAAGGATTGATTTACACACAGCTTATGAGCAACAACAGCAACAACAACAACATCCATAAAGGATATATCCCGAATCAACAATCTAAGCACCAAACTGTTACTTATCTCAGGTAAAAGAAGTTATTTTGTTCTGAATGATACAAGAATTTTGGAGAAACGTGATACACAATATTGGTAGTAGTTGGATGTCACACTCTATGGTCCAATTACAGACCCTTTTTTATTCAAACAGAATGTCGAAGGGTTTGGCTGGTCAGACAATATCTTTTCAGTCATTTCTTCACAGTTTTGTTAAAGCCTAGGAACTATTGTGCAAAATTGACTTTTCAGAGCTTTTGATCATGGTATAGTTGTTTCCCCTCAGCATATACTCACCCAAAGGCACCATTTTGCCGTTTCCGTTTTCACCACCACTGACACATGCACACTGCTCTGTACTTTGTTCTTCAATTTTATGTGATACATGCAGGATTTGGCAGCATCACATAGTCATTTTGGTACTTTTTTTTTTAATCCCGGCTATCCATCGGATGTGCTGACAGCTGTATGACTCTCAGCTTCCACTGGGCACCTCAGTTTTCTAAAACAGTCTTTTATTAAGTAGTTTGAGATCAATATTGTGATTCAAAATACCCAAATTATAGCATAATGGTCCAGATGTCATAGATTGTAACGATACAGTACAGCAGACACAAGCACAATAGGTCTTCTCACTGTTTTGCCATTTTTGATGAAATCGCCACAATTTATCCATGGTTGGAACTGGCTCAATAGACACACTGACTAAAAGGGCTCATATTACACTATTTTCTGATCTTTGTTATAATGTTGTTTCCTCATCAGAAACAGACCAGAAGGGTATTCCACGAATGTCGCTAAACATAGCGGCGACTAAGTGCTAAGTCCTTGCTTGCCTTAGCCGCAACTTAGACTAAAGCCTGAAGCCGTTCCACTAACGCATTTCAGCTGCGCCTCAGCAGCGCTAAGTTCAGTCAGGCCTAAGCAGGCCAGGCCTAGACGCGTGCACGGGGAAGGTAAGAAGCCCTGAACAAGTGACTTTCGAAAACACGATCATGTCGAAGATTCGGGCCGATTATTTCGGCGCATCAGAACAGAAGTTGCTTTTGGAACTCTACAACACATTTGCAATAACCAAGGCGAGAGACATGGCGTGGCAGAAGATCGCCGAGCGCTTAAATACATAAGTTAAAGGTCCCATGACATGGTACTTCTTGATGCTTTTATATGGCTCCTTAATGGTTCCCTAATACCGTAAATGAATCCTTCTTCAAAATCAACACTCAGTGCATGAGAAAGAGAGATAAGATGAGAAAGAGTCATAAATGTCACTCTGGAACACTCCATTATGGGCGTTGTTGCTTGAATGCAAATGAGGAGGACAGAGATGACCTATAGTAGCGGGTGGGGGCGTGGCCAAACTCTCCACTCTTTCCTTTTCATCTGTGCCCTGTGCGCTCTGACCCACTTCCGTGTTTTTGCGCGGAGGGAGAGATGAGAAGCATTCCATTGAAAAATAAACACATTTCCACAGAAAATAAAATTAAACCACTGCTGTTTCAGATATCCACAGGCTCAGATAAAGGACTTCCGAGCCTAGAAACACTCGCAAGTTCCTGCAGGCAAATTAAAAAACGCATTTCGCATTGCGTAGCTCCTCCACAGTCCAAACTCTCTCGGCGTGATTTACAGAGACGCTGAGTAGAGACAGACAGGGGTGGAACTGCATTAGCATTTCTTTTTTCAAGCTGACGTCAATAAGTTTCCTTGTTCAAAATCGCCCGTTTGAGCTCTGATTTTTTCTAACGCAGAAAAGGATCGCAAATACTCAGTTTAGACATTTCGCAACTTTTAACCATGTGGGGGGAAGGGGCTAAACAGGGTTTCATGCCATGGGACCTTTAAGTCCTATAACAGTGCTGAATGTTGAGTTTTTTAAGTATGTTTTTCACCATTGATGTCAACACTAATCCATGGCGCAGGGGAAAAGTTATGGTCTGCCGTGCGGGAGGTGTGAGTTCGATTCTCATGGTGGGCAGTTGATGTCATAAATATTATATATTTGTAGAGCAGTCTTGTCAGTTGTAAGTTATTTTTACTGTGTAAAAGTATTTGCTCCAACTAATAGGTTAAATTGTGTTATCTTGTCTTTGAGCAGGAATAATGTGAAGAGGACTGTTTTGCAGGTAAAGACAAAGTATAAAAACCTTTTGCAGAGTGGTAAGTAGGCTAATATTAATAGTATTATTCAGTGAAATTAGTAATACTGTTGAAATGGTACCTTAATTTAATTTAAAATGAACAGTAGCTACCAAGCCACAGGAGGTGGGAGCCCCCCTCAAAACCTTTCACCTGCAGAGGAGCTGGCACTGGCCCTAAACCGGGGTCGCCCACTGGTGGAGGTAATTGAAGGAGGGACCCCATCAAAGATCCTTCCTGCGAGTTCTCGTGAAGAGTATATTCAAGGTATTCTCTAGGCTAATGCTTGCCTCAGCTGTGATCCAAACATTTGTATATTTTAATAGTATGTTTGTGTTCTAGTTACTGAAGATGGCGTACACTTGGACCCTCCTCAGCAGTCCTCCAGCAGTGCCTTGCCTGACCCTCAGCAGTCCTCCAGCAGTGCCTTGCCTGACCCTCAGCAGTCCTCCAGCAGTGGCCTCGCACCAGAATGTCATACCTAATGTCTTTTATTGTTTTATGCCTATTACTGGAAATTGATAAATAGGATTTCATTAAAGAGGCTTGCACAGCATCTCTGAAGCAAATTTGTTGAATCAATGAAATGTTGCATCATGGAGTGTGCCTGTTATTTGGCTACATTTTGTTTTAAAAGTAAAGGTTTACCTGTAACTGTATTCTTTGATAGAGATGTCACATAAAATATAAAGTGTCAATGTCGTCAAGTGAGATTGATGTTATGCCCAGCTGATATAAGTTCTATGATTATATGAATATTTTTAGGTTAAATTCATTAACATTTGTGTAATATGTGGCAAATGTAAATTTGTGAAAATATAACACAAAAATTGACTTGCGCATGAATACGTCAACAGCAGGAATCTAACCCGCGACGCCCACACAAAAGACACAGGACGTAACCACTCAACCAAAGTATTTCTTGGGATTAGTCCTGGAATTATTCTATGTGCTAATGTCATAAAGACAGCGGTTCAAAAAGCATATTTTTAAATTACCGGAGATTTGTCAAGAAACAAGAACGTAAGGTAATTTATTTTTTGGCTGAAATTGTTTTCGGACAACACAGATACTCATGCGGGAGTAGGGTGACCACCGGCATGAAACAGGAAAGGAGGACACTTGTGTCCAAAAAGGAGGACAAAGGCCCTAAAGGGAGGACACCTTGTTTTTTTTGTTTGTTTGTAATGCTGGATATTCTACAGTGTAGCCATGTCCAACGTTTACTCTAAGCTGCGCGCCTGCACAATTGCGCACTGCTCGCACATTCTCAGCGCACAAGAAAACCTATGCAGCGCACTGTAAATCATGGATGAAAGAGCTTTTAGTGGATCTCCGCTTTTTATTCAGCCGGGGGATCTTTTTTTTTTATATCTGCAAAGTGCGAGCCGCGCGAGGGGGGCATTTCGGATGTCGCGCACAGGGATCCAAGGAGCGCTCAGGGAGTTAGTGTGTTTGCTCTGACACATTAAAAATTAGGGGGAACATTGGCCATGTCCCAATTCCAAGTATTACTGAGGTGGGACTTGTTCCATTTCGCAGACGCCCATGCGAGAAACGTAGTGCACTAAGGACCGAGCGAGTATGCGCCGTCTCGACTGCAGACCGAGACCACACTCACAAGCATGCAGTCGCTGGATTGGGAAACGGCGAACATCGCAGAGTAGCAAGTGTAAATAATGGGTGGGGATTTATGACGATTTATGCAACGGTGGCTGATGAGGGTCCGAAAGGAGGACAAAATGTAAAAAAGGAGGACAAGTGACAGATGGCCGGACAGACAGCTCTAAAACCGGACTGTCCGGACGAATGGTCACCCTATGCGGGAGGTGTGCGGAACGGTTTGTTTGACACTCTGTTTACGTCAGGTACGTATTCTCTGCGACACGGCCTGATTAAGCCGCATCTTTAGCCTGTCCGGTACCAGACTTTCCGCTAAAACCATGTTGCCCCAGCAACTCAGCGGGGACTAAGTTTAGCGAAAGTCATGGAGCCGAACTCTCACTAAAACTAGCGCCAACTGTCGAATAAAGCCGGGCTTTGCGCTTAGTCGCTTTCGTGGAATACCCCTCTGGAGTTATGTTTTGTTTCATTCATTCACACATGTTTAACACACAAATCCTGCATATTGAGGCTGAGTTCTTCTTTCAAACAAAAAAACTCCACCTTGTGATGTCATGTGGCAATGCAGGGAGTGCTCCACATCCACACAGACGTCAAGACAGTTAATCTTACTCCCAAATATGTATTTTTACTGTCACTGGGACATTTTTTGGACCATAAATTTGTATTTCTCTGCACTGAAACCCTTCAACTACAAAGAAAAGTATTTTGGCATAGAGATCGTTATTTTCGCTCCATCAAAGTTTGAAGTGATGAAAATGTTTAACACACAAACCCTGCATATTGAGGCTGAATTCTTCTTTCAAACAAAAACTCCACCTTGTGATGTTATGTGGTAATGCAGGAAGTGCTCTACTGTGTTTTTATACATCTTAGCTAGTATCATTTTGAGCATTTCAGCCCTGGACTTGACAATCTCTATGGAAAAAACTAAAAGGTCACTGTTAATTTGAAAATTACTTTAAAGATTAATTAATTCAGCAAACTAAATGTGTTTTCTTGCATTTATATTTGTTAGATAATAACTTCTGTGTACATTAGGAGTTTTTCTAAGTAACAGTTATGAATTCCCTCGCGTGTTATCACAATTTCCAACCAGGAAGTAAAATTTTAAATTAAAAACATTTAAAAAATTAATAAAAATTGAGAAAACAAGTGTATTTGTGCAAAAAATCTTAAATCTACTGATCTTAACTGAATGTATTTTTACTCTTACTTGTGATTTTACGTGTAACCGTACTCTTTCTTGGTTTTGGTTACTATTTCCACTGTGAGTTTACAAATGACAAAAGCTTTACGTTGACAATATGGCACGATTTGTGTTTCGATCCTTTAATTTTTCTCTTGTTTTGTGCTCTATCGCTTGAAATGTAAGGTTTTGTGGATTCTTCAGAGTTTTGGGCTTCCACTTCCAATAATAGACGTCAAGACAGTTAATCTAATCCTAATATATCTAAATCCAAATATGTATTTTTACTGTCACTGGGGGATTTTTTGGACCATAAATTTGCACTGAAACCCTTCAAGTACAAAGAATAGTACCTTGGCGTAGAGATAATTATTTTCGCTCCATCAAAGCTGAAGTGAAGTGATGAAAATAAATAAATGCACAGAATAAAATAAAAAATAAATAAATGCATTTTTGGTATTTTGTATGAGAGAAATTGTACTTTTCCATACCTCAGACAATTTTTTAGGTGAAAGCTCAAACCAACTCACCTCGACTACCCTTGACAGAAACTCCTGCATTTCCAGCCATCTTCATGTTCTAACATCTACCAGTTTGCGAGTCCATCTCCATGCGTATTATCCTGTTGTATTCTGAAGAACAAAATTCCCACTGTGCCCCTATATCCTCCTATATACGTCTTTACAGTACACGTGCTGGTCCAAACCTTCTCATCTCCCACGCTAAGTACCAAATAAATGCTTCTGTATACTCCTGCTTTGAAGAGGGCCTGGAAGCCATCTGTTAGAGAATTCAATGCCATGGGAAGCTTTACCTTATCACACTGTTTTACCCAAGATGCAACAGTGAGAAAGAGCCAGAAGATCTCAAAGCAAAGAGAAGGGTTGGAAAGTAAGTAAAGATGAATACCCATGTCAGTGTAATCAAGGGTCAAATTTAAGCCATGTGAGAATGTTGTCACCTCATCACCAGACCTGGAGTTGTGTTTTGTTTCATTCACACGTTTGAGTGATCCTTTATAATCAGTTTGTCTGCATCAAAACTCAGAATGCTCTGTTCCACCTTGTGATGTCATTATAGTTTTCAAGTTAGCATCCACCTTTTATCTTTTGTTCAGTAGAGGTCGCAATTCTAGAGCTGAAATCCTCCAAATGATTCTTGTGAAGGTGTATGGAGTTTAAAAACACAGTGGAGCACTTCCTGTATTACCACATGACGTCACCAGGTGAAATAGAGTGTTTTCTGTTTGAGAGAGGAACTCAACCTACATGTAAATATACAGGATTTGTGAATGAAACAAAACACAACTCGGGGTGTGTTTATGAGGTAACAATATTCTAACATGGCTTAAAGCCCCAGTGTGTAGGATTCGTGGTGCATAGGTGGATGGTGCTATTGCACTTTCTGTTTTAGCTACGGCAGACCTCGAGGGTCATCCGGGCGCGCGCACGAGCCGCGCGCCGCTACTGTATAAATAAAACGCGGCCCCGGGTTTTTTTTTTCTTTTCTTTTCTTATGAAAACACACATTCCCGATCATGTACCATGACACTCTACACATCAAATGAAACCTTACAGTCTCCTCTTTTTGACTATGCAATTCATTTCCCTGCACAATAATCACTCCCTGAGCACATGGGGCTTTTATTCGGAAAAGCACAAAACGAGGTTAGCTTACCTTAGAATGCTTTCCACAGGTCAAACTCTGTATTTCACCATAAACTTGCTCTCAATTTGTCCGTAAGGATCCAGCGAATAAAATCCAGTAAAACAATTTAGTCCAAAACACGTGTTAGATCCATTACGACGTGTGATCCGGGACATGCTTGTGTTGTTTACCCAAAACCACGAGCCTTGCCGAAGGCGGAGCCCAAATGTCCTTCTGCGGCTCTCGTATTCAAAATGGCTGCCTCTGCATGGGGAAGATCCCCCTTTTATGTGACTATATCTTAGTCCAAAAGAATACTTTGATTTCATGATGGAAGTGAAAAGGCTTGGAAATCTTACACACTGTCCCTTTAAAGTTCACACTGCTGCATCTTCCATTGCACATTTTGATGCACACTGCACATTTTAGACATCTGTAAATAGGTATTTTTTTATTCTTTTGCACTCCTTTTAGATTTTAGACTTTAGATTTTTGTCTTAGATAGTTTTTGTTTTGTCTTTATATTATATTTTGTACACTGTCTTTTTCCACTGCTTGGCCAGAGAGAAATGAAATTTCGATTCACTGTATGTCGAACACATATGGCAGAATTGACAATAAAGCTGACTTTGAACTTTGAGGTATGTTTTGCTTTTCGAAACAACATTATAACATTGGGCGGCAGTAGCTCAGTTGGTAGAGCGTTTGTCCACTGACGGTTGGCGGTTCAAATCCCGCTCTTGACATAAGAAACATCAGTGGTTGAGTGGTCAGATCCACTGACCCACAGGTTGGCAGGTATGACTCCAACTCGCACAGATGAACGCTGTCATTGTGTCCTTGGGGCAGGACACTTAATCCACCTCGCCCCCAGTGTCTGTGTACACTGGTGTGTGAATGGGTGAGTGGTTCCTTGTTGTAAAGTGCTTTGAGCGCCTTGAAGGTGGAAAGGCGCTATATAAAGATGTGACCATTTAACATAGATCAGGAAATAATGTAATATGGGCTCTTAAAACGGGGTTTGTGGTGGGGTTTTCATGTTTTTCTAATTATTACTTTTTTGTTGGTAGTAACTGTGGTCAGTATTTATCATCGTTTTACGTCTGTTAAGTGGAAAAAATGTGGTTAAGGTTAAGGGTTAGTTGAAAAAAAAAAAGTACAGGAAGTAGCGTTGAGTTCTAAAACAAAATACCTTATGTCATCAACACAGAAAATTCTAAAATGCAGTTTTCTAGCAAAGAACACATATTTCTGACAGATTAAACAGAATAAAGGTGATTTTGATTTTATTCGTCCAATGATAACTATTGTGTTAATGGTTGCTAGGTAGCATGACTAAAATGACCTCTATGCGTGTCATACTGCATCTGCTGCCCATGCCCATCCAGGAAGTAAAATTAGAAATTTGAGAATTAGATTAGACTAAACACAATATTTCAAGTAAGAAACCTTAAATATAATTATGTTAAGATATAGCTAAAAATTTCACTTGTTTCTGCAATTTTTAGCTTTAAAATTCTACATCCTGGTTAGAAATAATTCCATTGCTGTTACCGAGCAAGTTATTATTTGACCAAAAAAAATGCAAGAAAATACAGTATCAAAAAAATGTACATTGTGCTCAAACTTTGAACAGAACTCTCTACGTCCTAATTTATATAAGGTGTTCTTTGTATTTGAAAATCTGTCATTAAAAAAAAAAAAAATCTCTGTAATTCAGTGATTTTCAACCTATTTTTAAACTTGATTGGAAACGACTCAAATAAGACTGAATTTATGTTTACAGTAGGTATTAGCCCAACAAATTAAGTGAAAATTAAAATGATAAAACGTACACCTGGCAGCAGTAGGCCTATACTTGTACTTTGTCATTGATTTTTAGTACTCCACCAGTGGCAAAAAGCAACGGAACAAAGACAACAACAGTGTATGAAAGAAAAAAAGGGTAGCTATAAAAAGAGGAGGACAAAAGCAGCAGGTTGCGGAGAATGAAAGCGTTTTGCGGTGGAGAGCGAAGGAGGGGAGCGGAAGAGAGGCAGATGGGATGGATGGACACTGGCGGATGGAAGGGGAACGAGGGAGGCATGGGAACAAAATATGGTGACAACAAGCACAGGTCGTAGAGTGGCCAAAAACTGTAACGTTACTTCATAACAGTATTACTCATGTAGAAGTGCAAAGAATTACTTTGAATGACTTTGAACTTTGACTTTGAACAAAGAAGAGGTCCAAGAAATGACTCAAGTAAGACTGAAAAAAAACCCTGTAACTTCTGATTTATTTCAAGTTAAAGGGGCCACTATTACACTATTTTCTTATTTACAGCTAGACCACTGCAAAATGATCAGTTTTTCTGATTTTACTACTTATGGGATGTGTTTTACTACTTATGGGATGTGTTTGGGCAAAAGGAACATTTTTGTTTGAGTCTGTAAACGACTGACAACATTTCCCCCAAATTCCAAATAAAAATATTGTCATTTAGAGCATTTATTTGGAGAAAATGACAAATAGTCAAAATAACAAAAAAGATACATGTTTTCAGACCTCAAACAATGCAAAGAAACACGATCAAATTCATTTTAAAACAACATAATACTAATTTCAAAACTTCAAAGCTCCATGCACAGCTTCCAGGTGCTGGTAACAGCAGGAACATTGAATAATTCCAGAAAAAAAGAAGTTTACTGAACACTCGCTTGACTTTACTTTTATTCCTTTATTCCTTTATTGGGCTTAGCGAACAACGCGTTTCGCTTCTACAGTGAAACAGTAGAAACAGTGCCACCTAATCCTAGGGGGGGTAACAACTTTTAAGGAGGGAAGCCGACTGGATTAATAAACTCAACAATTGAACCTGGTGGACTAAATGAAACAGGATTTAAGCTGCTTTTTGTAAATAATTACTTGTAAATATTGCTTGTGGGGTGTGTAAATAGTGTTTTAATATATTCATGTTGTGGTTGTATGATTGTCCATTTCTGAAGATTCTGCACTGGCCAACGTGGTGTAAGGTTTACTTGTGATATTTTAAAACATTTTTTCTATCTATATTATGTACACTGAATGTCATGTCTGTTTTTCTACTGTATATATGTAAGATATATTGCATTTAAAAAATATGACTTTAAGTGAAGGAACATGTGACCGGATGGTATTTAGCCACACTTGGCACTACTCGGGCGAACCTGAGGACGCTCTAGAAGTGAAACGCATTGTTCCCTCTAAGCCCAATAAAGGAATAAGAGTAAAGTCAAGCGAGTGTGCGCTAAACTTATTTTTTTCTGGAACATAATACTAATGTTTACACTTAAGAAGAGTTCAGAAATCATTATTTGGTGCAATAACTCATTTTTAATCACAGCTTTCATGGGTCTTGGCATGCTCTCCACAAGTCTTTCACATTGTTCTTGGGTGACTTTATTCCACTCCTGGTGCAAGAACTGAAGTAGCTCAGCTTTGTGTTTGTGTTGGAATTCAACAGACACTGAAATGGAATGGCTGTAATTAGGGGTGTGAATCTTTCACTCACAAAACGGTTCGATTCGAATCTCGATTCACAGGCTACGATTCGATTCAGGGACGATTCATAAAATTAGTAAACGATCCGGTACGATTCGATTCGATACGATTCGATACGATCCGGTTCAGTTAATTTCGATTCAATACAAATTGACAACTTTACTCCCAAGTGCTTTAAAGTTATTGAGAAGAAAAGGAGAGAAACAAAAATGAAATTTCAAAATAGTATCCTTTTGTTTATTTAGTGTCCAACAGACAATACACCAGGCCTACTGAAAAACTCTGCTCATACTTAAAATACAACACATTCCTTCCCTCAAGCAATACAAAACAATAAGGTTAGATATCAAAAATAAAAAAGTAGTTATAAAACAAGCAAGTTGCCTATTAAAGGCAAAAATCTGAATGAATCAGAATTAGTGCTTCAGTCACAGTTTCAGTAACTGTAAAAGTGCAACATATCACTGACAAGAAGATAGATATTACTAGGCAGTTATAGAAAACACTAGCATGTTAAATCCAACATGTCTTTTTATGCCTGTAATTAACTTTTCTTAACAAAAAAAAAGAAAATCAGAGAAAGCTCTTAACACTGAATAATACTTTCTCTCCATCTCATAACATTACCTCAGTCTCCTTTGAGACAAAAATCATCTGTGTGTGTGTGAAGTACATTTCTATACACACAAATCATAAGTATCTTATATCTGTATCTAAATACAGAAATTCACCAATTCTGATTATACATTGTATTTTCACACAAAAGTAAATTAGCCAAGTCAATTTTAGCCCAAATCAAATATACATTGCCAATACATGAATGTTGTCTAAATAAATCACCCAATCCACTAACCGTGATGATAAAAACGCTAGTATCATACAATTGTTATGGTCTATAGCTGCTATGCAGACTACTGAGCCGATAGTGAAACATCAGACCGACAGTGAAAGTTTTATCAACGCGACACAACACTGGCACAAAAGTTAACCACGCATATGAACCATGTCCATAAATAGCGGTAGCGCACCAAATTAACTTAAACAACAGCTCAATAAAAGGAAACTTAGCTTAGCTTACCCATACAGTAGATCTCCTGACGAGACACGACGTAGGCGGCGGGAAACGCGCCCTCCGCACAATGCGAATTGGGACACGGCTATACAGTGCAAACATTTTGTGCTTGCTTCCGCATATAGCCCGCGCCCGCTCGCATGATTGGCAGTTAACCAGCCAATAAGCTTCAACCCCTGGTAAGTGAACCACCCACCGTTCGCTAAAGAACGCAGACACACTCACAGAGCGGCTGCTGCGCCATGAGAGAGACCGCTCAGGAGCTAGCAAACCGATTCTTGGCTGTAAATCCGGTGCATCGGACCTTTCGTAGTGAATTTGGACCGATCCGGGCTCCGCTGATCGGTACACTCAGATCGCAGAGGTCACAGACCGATAACCGATCCAAATCGGTTAATCTTTACACCCCTAGCTGTAATACATGTAGAGATGCTGATTTCAGAAAAAAATGCAGTGGTCTCTTATTTGTTTTCAGAGCTGTAATGTCACTTTAACACAGATTTGTTTATTAGCCATTTCTTGCAATTAATTTATGACATAATTCGGAGTAATGTTCCCGTTCCAATGTTAATACAGTAACAACATTCCATCTCATTACAAATAATATACTAAGTGAGTGCAGGCTTGGCATTTTGCAAGAGTCAAACATCTTGTAAAAAAAAAAATAAAAAAAATAGAAGCCCGGGGTAGTGACAAAATTGCTTACAAGGCGAAGATGCAGAATATGAACTTCAAAACTGATGCCACTGTAAATAATGGAACACTTAACATCGGGGCCATTGTTCATCAGTTGATCGGTTGTTAAGCTGCCAGCGCGCTATAGCGTACTGTACACAATCTGCTAACTCCTGCCAATTCCCTTGAATTGATTTTCATATTACGCTTGATTATTGAAACATGGCACCTATTAAGATGTTAGGACGTTTTTATGCATACTGTTATTGATATTAGCCGTGCAAGAGACATTGATTTACCCGAACACTGGTTTTCTCATTGCTCCTTGCCAAAGATTCTGTATGGGAAGCTGGTATGTATTGATTGCGTTGAGAGGAGACCTTTCGTCAATACAACATAATATTAACGCTGAACAGCATTGCATTAAGACTGTATAGTTTCGCTGTAGATGGGAAATCGCATCAAGTAGTGCAGGGTGTCACAGTGGGTCAAGTAAACACCCATAAACTGAAGGGTCACCTGTTCTGATTTCACCTGAGTCATACTGAGTGTCTGAGTCAGACAATGTCATCAAAAATAATATCTCTTTCTCACCTTATGTACTTAAGTTTTACTGTCTTAAAAACATGAAAAATACTAGTTTATACATTATAGTATATAGTACATTATAGTAATACATACTAGTTCATTGGATAAAAGTTATTCCTAACATACCTTATGCATTCCAGACATCCTAATTATTCACCGCTATAAGTACAAGTACAAGTTTCAGAGACCAGATCAAAGTTTTGCCGTCCCAGTAAAGATTAAGGTACAGTTTATTGTCCCCATAGGAAAAAAAAATGTCCTCTGCTATTGTCCTCTGCACATCCTTCAATGCCGTTGGGAAACCTGCCCTGGTCAGAACTACTTTAGATGGAGGATTTTAATTATTGTGCTTTTTTTTTTAGATTTATGGGGAAAACCAGAGCGCTAGAAGAAAACCCAGACACAGGGAGAAACATGTTAACTCCACACAGAAAGAACTTGGTTACCCGATGCAGGAATCTTTTTTTTACTGTGAGACTTGGGTGCTAGCCACTGAGCCACTGTAAAGCTAACAACAGCCAGCATTCTTGGAGACTGTGCAAGAGGGTAGCTAAGGAACTAGCTACGGAGCTACCTATGGACATTTGAGATGCTACAGGCTTTTTACACCATATGTGACAGTAAATGTGGCAGAAGATCTTCCAGCAGAAGTACTCCAAGACCTTCCAGAGGAAACACTTTGAGGAAATGAACCATTTCATCGCCAACCAAAACAACAGAGCAGAATAAGAGTGAGGCCTTTCCTGTTGTGTTCACCTGGTTCCCGCAGACACTAGACAGACATAGAAGAAGGACACTTTTGGCTTTTCCACAGGAGCTGCTGACCCTCCCTGACCAATCCTCCGGTTAAACTGCACTCAGTTTGACTGAGACACAAAGGCGACTGAGAAGTGCAGTGTAAATGTTGCTGTAGCAAAATTTGAATTTCTCTCAAAAGTATCTCGCTCTCTTGTGCTTTTATGCAGCAGACATCTTTTGACCTCAGGAGCTGCTTATGCAATAGAAATACTGGGACAAGACCAATTTTGCTCGAATACATTGGAAAAAATATCAGGTACAGGACCTTTAAGAATATTACTCAGATTATTCTAAACCCCACTATACCTACCACTGCTGGCTGTACTTGGTTAGGTTCTTTCTAGGTTATTGATTTTGATGTAGTTTTGCAGACGGTGGAGGAATCGCTCAGAATGTTCAAAGTGAAAATAATAATAAGCATTGGTGGTTTCGGGGTAGTTTTGTTGAGCAGTAAATATTTCATCATGCGTTTGAATATTTATGCTTTTCTTTCAGTTGTCTGTGGTCTGTCTGCTTGTTACAAATGTACACACTCAAGCTCTGTGCACACCCTAGTTCCAGTGCGCTTTGTATTTCCTTGTTGTCAGTTATATTTATATTTACAGTTATATTTACAGTAAGAAATCGTACGTTTCTAGGTGCATACTTTTATTCCTACCTGAGTTGTAGCTTTATTGAAGTAACTGTACTGTTCATACTGTCAACTTACTGTATGTTGACAGTATGGATTGATTTGAACATTTGTGTTTCTTGGACTGCTTCTTCAAATGATTAACTTTTTCCTCATTTTTGTGTCTATCCTTTGAAATTGTAGTCGTAACTCTTCTAGCTTTTCTATTCTAGCTTTCGGCCATGTCATAATGTTGTTACCTCATACAAACATACCTGAGTTTGTTTTGTTTCATTGACACATCCTTTGTAATTCTTTATAATCCTTTGTTTTTAGTCTGTCTATGTCTCCAAAGCACAGAATGCTCTGTTACACCTTCTGATGTCACGAACTGGTAGTTTTCAAGTTAGCAGCTACGTTTTACTTTTAGTTCAATAGAGCTTTGTAATCCCAGATCTGAAATTATCCAAATGATTCTAACGAAGGTGAATAGAGTTTGAAAGTATTTGGAGAAGAACCCAGCCTAAATATACAGGATATGTGTGTTAAATATGTGAATGAAAACACAACTCCAGGTACCAAGAAAACGAGAAGGTTTACCGCACACTTGCTTGATTTTATTCTTTATTAGGCTATAGAGAACAATGTATTTCAATAATGAGTAAAGTCAAGTCCATTGAGCACTTATTTAATATCTTCTCCCAATTGAAAGTATGAAAGTGGTGTGTGTGAGTGTTGGAGGTGGTCGGAGGGGTCGATGGCGCAGATTGGCAGCCTTGCTTCTGTCAGTCTGCCCCATTATTATTACTTATTTTTAAACTCAGGGTCCTGGTTGCCCATTGTCAGCTTTTTATTCATTCTCAGTCCTCTAGGGATTTGTTTATTCCACCAGTATTCAGATAATGCGATAACTCCAGGTATGTTTGTGATGAGGAAACAGCATTACAACATACAGCTCCGGAAAAAAATAAGAGACCACTGCATTTTTTTCTGAAATCAGCATCTCTACATGTATTACAGCCATTCCATTCCAGCGTCTGTTGAATTCCAACACAAACACAAAGCTGAGCTACTTCACTTCTTGCACCAGGAGTGGAATAAAGTCACCCAAGAACAATGTGAAAGACTTGTGGAGAGCATGCCAAGACGCATGAAAGCTGTGATTAAAAATAAGGGTTATTGCACCAAATATTGATTTCTGAACTCTTCTTAAGTGTAAACATTAGTATTATGTTGTTTTAAAATGAATTTGATCTTGTTTCTTTGCATTGTTTGAGGTCTGAAAACATGTATCTTTTTTGTTATTTTGACCATTTGTCATTTTCAGCAAATAAATGCTCTTAACGATTTACCTGGCCAGCCAAATGATATCTCTCTGTATTTGTTATAAAGCGAGATACCATTTGGACACCCTCGCTCCACCCTCGCTCCCCTGGTTAACAACGGACTCCGCGATTCTGATTCGTTCAAAGATGGTGACGTCAGTGCACCCGCCTTTGCCCGCAACGTCACTCTTAGGCAGCGGAAGTTCCTCCTCAGTTTTGAATCAAGATGGCGCATCGGAGAACTGAACGTCCCTTCCATTCAGCTGTAAAATTGGTCTTAAATGACCTAAAACACATCGATTCCTTAAAACCACAGCAGCTGACAGCTCTAGAGGCCTTTCTTTTCTTTCTTTTCTTTTGTTTGATTGGTTCACGTCGCTGTCCGTTAACTGTTCTCTGATTGGTTCACTTAGCTGTCTGTCTACGCGCAACGGCAGCGCATTCTGGACCAAGCATTACCAGACTCGCCGTTGAGTCATGGATTCTTCCAGGCAACTAAATGATAATATTTTATTTGGAATTTGGGGGAAATGTTGTCAGTAGTTTATAGACTAACACTAACACATACCTATAAGTAGTAAACCCCAAGCAGAAAGACCAAACTTTGCCCCCAAAACTAAGTCACTCCCTACTCAGAGCGCTAACACAATAAACATGCATTTTGCTAAAGAAATTGCTGCACATCACATCATTTTTTTTCAAGTCGTAGTGTATTGTTTTATATTATGCTTTGTGCATGTGTATGGGAAAATTGCGGTATGAGCGCATGGGTAAGACAGAGTCGCAGAATCTTACTACTAAGGAGGGTTGGAATACTGGGAGAGATTGCTAGATTGCGTAGATAACATATAAAAGCTACGAGACGTGGTTTTTGATAACAATATACCACGATTGAAAGCTACAAAAAGTCGATATTGCATTATACTCCCTCTTTAAAGTTTGTGTCACATTAGTCTTTGTATCTGCCAACTTTTTGCTCAGCGGAAAACCAAACTTGTAACCTAGCTCTCCTGCCTCTCGCTGTCATTCCGGGACACACACCGCTAAAAGCTTCCATAATGCGTTTGCGCTATTGTCGTCTCCATCAACTGAGCCGGAGAAATCGAGACAGAAATGTCGTTGAGACGCATTAAGTGGAGAACATTTGATACTAATTGCTCGGACTAGACGTGGCCGGTACTGTGAGGACACAAGGCCAAAGCTCTATCTCTGATCTGTTTTAACATCTCCAGACAAAGTAATAAAGACCCAGGCAGACTGGAGGTCATGGGGGGTGGTAAGTGGACTGTGAAGTGGTGAGAGCAGCAGGTTTACTGGAGCAGAGAGTCACCAGTCAACACCAGGCAGGATGAGACAAAAGCTAACTCACCTTTCAAAGTACAGTGAACCCTCGCTCTATCGCGGTTCACTTTTCGCGGCCTCGCTGATTTAAAAAATAAAATAAAAAAAAAATGTCCAATTTTTTTTTATAGTGTAACTATTTTTTTTACAGTGTATCATTGTGTCCTGCGTGCTGATTGGCTAAGAGACTAGGCCAGGACTAAACGTGGACTAAACCAGGTCTAGACCAGAACTAAACCAGGTCTAGACCAGGTCTAAACCTGGACTAAACCAGGTCTAGACCAGGTCTAAACCTGGACTACACCAGGTCTAGACCAGAACTAAACCAGGTCTAGACCAGGTCTAAACCTGGACTGGCCCTGGACTAAACCGGGACTAGACCAGAACTAAACCGGGACTAGACCAGGTCTAAACCGCTCTTTGCTGGTTTCGCTGTTTTGTGGCTCGGGCTGAGTGCACGGGGTCTGGGCGCGGCGGTTCTATCTCGTGCTTGCGGCGGCGCGCCGGTCACGTTACTCTGTCACGGATTTGTCCACGATGAGGGGTGCACGTGTGGAGCTTCTCCAAGGGGTTGTGCGCGTCGCATCGCGTCCAGGGACATGGCAGTGCTCCTTGCACGTCTGGCGGGGCTTCTGGGGCCGTGTCTCCCCCCACGCGTCACTATTAATACATTTTGTTGAAAATCTACAAAAGTTTGAGTGTTTAAACAAGAGAAAAATGTGAGAAAATGTGTGTGTGTGTGTGTGTGTGTGTGTGGCATTTTTAATCTTAAAACATGTAAAATACAGGGGGTCCTCGGGTTACGACGTTGACCCGTTCTTAAGACGCGTCGTAACCCGAATTTCGTCGTAAGTTGGATTTTGCCTTTAATCTTCCAACCAAAGCACCAATAACCTTTCCATCTCAATAATTAGACCACTACGCTGCTTGGTTATCACTGCCGCTTTCATAGGAGCAGATCAGAGCCCACATCAGGTACTTCCGCCCACATTGGGCACGCACACAAGGCTGTCTTCTTCTCCCTACAACCACAACAAAGCGTATTCTTCCGCCGTGCGCCGCGCGCCGTTCGCGTTTGTTTACATCTCTTACCACGCTAAACAGCGTAAGACGGAATGACGCGTAATATATATATATATTTTTTTTAATGGGGGCGCATTCGTAACCACGAAACGTCGTAACCCGAGACCGTCGTAACCCGAGGACCCCCTGTAATTGTAAAACCGGGACTAGACCGGAACTAGACCATGACTAAACCAGGAGTAAACCAGGACTAGGCCAGTTCTAAACCGGGATTAAATCTTTGCCTTGTTTCGTGACGGTGCACGTGTCCGAGTGCACCCCCACCACCCCCCGCTTCTATTAATACATTTTGATGAAAAGTTTGAGTGTTTAAACAAGAGAGAAATGTAAGAAAATGTTAATACCAGTCTGAGAAAGGTGTATAATGTGTGTGGTGAGGCGTTTACAGCCTTAAAACATGTATAATAATTGTAAAATATAAAGTTGTCCTACTTCGCGGATTTCACTTATTGCGGGCTATTTCTGGAACCTAACCCCCGCGATAAACGAGGGATTACAGTAGTGATCGATCTTTCGGCTCCTTTGTGGGACCCAAACCGTTTGGATCGATTCATGTCAAAGAGCCGCTCAAAAGAGTGTGGACTAGGGACTAAATTGTGCAATTTTCTGAATTATGCTATAATGTTTCCTCATCAAAAACCTACCTGGAATTTTGTTTCATTCATTTTTTTTTTATCTTTTATTATTTAAGTTACATATTTTAAAACCACAATAACATTCGTAAAGTACTCAGACGACACATTGGGTGATGTGGGCATGGGAATAAACACCACTGGGTATAAGGGCTACGGGATGTTTAACACACAAACCCTACATACAGCTCTGGAAAAAATAAGAGACCACTGCAAAATCAGTCACTGGATTTCTCCAAATCCGATCCCGTTACTTGGCGGATGGTCTGTCCTAAAATCCGTGTGCACATCAAACTCATGTAATCGGATAATGGTCAGCGACCTGGCCGGCTCCGCTACGCTATGTGGCGCTGTAGCCCAACTACTTCCAGGTGATGGCAACTCAATCAAAACACAACAAACTATGTGGCGGTATACAAAGATGGCGCTCGAGGAGTTTGACGGAGCAGCATTGGTGTACGTGTTGTGCATTCTTTCTTCGCAGCCATGATTTCGTCTGACTTTTCCGGCAACAATCGCTACTTATGACGGCGTCGGCGCCTCCTGCCACTTCCGGGTGAAATCCCTGGCAAAAATTCCCACGCATGCGCAGTACGCTAATCCAATCCGATATCGTGCACAAGGCGACACCAAGCGTATTACTATCGGCCTAAGCCAGGGGTTCCAATCGGATTCGGGAAACCAATCCCTATACGATCCTTAGCCTGTGCACATGAATTTGATACGATCCCAATCTGTTTGCAATCGTATTACACTCGTCCATGAGTTTTTCTGATTTTACTACTTATAGGTATGTGTTTGGGCAAAAGGAACATTTTTGTTTGAGTCTATAAACTACTGACAACATTTCCCCCAAATTCCAAATAAAATATTATCGTTTAGAGCGTTTATTTGCAGAAAATTAGAAATGGTCAAAATAACAAAAAAGATACATGTTTTCAGACCTCAAACAATGCAAAGAAACAAGATTAAATACATTTTAAAACAACATAATACTAATGTTTACACTTAAGAAGAGTTCAGAAATCAATATTTGGTGCAATAACCCTTATTTTTAATCACAGCTTTCATGCGTCTTGGCATGCTCTCCACAAGTCTTTCACATTGTTCTTGGGTGACTTTATTCCACTCCTGGTGCAAGAACTGAAGTAGCTCAGCTTTGTGTTTGCGTTGGAATTTAACAGACGCTGGAATGAAGGGCTGTAATACATGTAGAGATGCTGATTTCAGAAAAGAATGCAGTGGTCTCTTATTTTTTTTCCAGAGCTGTATAACCAAGAGTTGTAACTGGCTCTTTTTATATTTAATTATATGAGAGAAGAACTATTTTAAATGCAAACTAATCACAGAGAGAAACGTCCGAGGCTCAGATTTGTTTAAAAGGGATCAAGTGTAGGAGTGTGTTTACTCTTTGAAAAGATGAAATTATAAATAAAGGGTTACATTACAATAATAATGAAACAATGCCAAATATGTTTTTATGTGCACAAAGCTCTCACTCATATTTCCTACTCATATTTCCTCATGTTTCTGTGCAGATTCTTGTGTTGGTTCAGTTAATCCGTGTAAAAATGCATAAAAACGGTAAAGAAAAATATTTGGTTCTTTTCAAAAATTGAGATCAGGATCCACTTTTTCATGGGGAATCTGCCAATTGCTTGTCTCCGTGGACATCTTTTTGGTTTGCCTGTAATGTTCCACAGTACTGCATTAAAATACCTGTAATTCAGTAAATAAAAAAAATTTTATTGCCCAAGATATGCCTTGAAAAAAAAAAAAAAAACATGATTCTTTCTTTGAACGAGGTGTTGCTCTGCCTGATTTTACCTGATTTTTCTCACTCTGACCATCCAACTTATTCACCACGATGCAAACAGTGCACTTCCTGATTATCGGACAGTAAAACACTTTACAAAAGGGATAGGCGTATAGATGTGGAGGTATTGATATACTGCAGTGCTTCTCAAATAGTGGGGCGGGCCCCCCTGGGGGGGCGCGTGTGACCCAGGGAAACATGCTTTTTTGCCGTACTGTACTAGAACTCAGTGTAATTGCACATCAACAACAGTATTTGGCAGTGGCGCTCTCATTGTCGCTCTGGGGCAGGGGTCGGCAACCTTAAATACGTGATATACAGAACAGACTCACCATCAGCAGAACATCCTCTGTCACAGAAAAAACACGTATATTCCACTGAGTCGTGTCCTTTAGTCGGACAGAAGCTGACCCATCAGGGGCACAAGGACAGACATGTTTTTTTTTAGTTTATGCAAATGGGCCATGTGGTTTTTAAGTTTCGTTTCTGTAAAACGTAAACAAATGTGCGCAAAGCTGCATTAAAAACACATTAATATTTGAGTCCTCAGTGCTAAAAGACAGTGCAGTCTTTGTTGGAAGTATATTTCTTTTTTGTTTTTAATATTAATAAAAGGATACAATGTTATGCAGAGGCGTACTAATAACAATTTTCTAGACAAATAATACTATTTATAGTCGCGCGCAGAGAGGGGGGCGTGAATTTTTTTCTTCTTACTAGGGGGGGCTTCACACAAAATAATTGAGAAGCGCTGATATACTGTATATTGATACTGACTCAGTGCAAATGTGCGCATCAATAATGTTAATATCAACACTAATTAACATATGAAAATTTAATTATAATTATGTATGTGACTGCTGGTTATATGTATTGATTTTTATATCAATTTATATGAAAAATTGAGCTTTTAACAAATTGACTTTTATATGAACTTTTAGGCAGTCTATTGCCATCTGAAAATATGTACTATAATGTTTATTAATGTACACTCTCCCACAGAAAATTTAGTAAATAAATACAAATAAAGGCTGGCATCAATTTAAGACATTTAAAAGGTCATTATATTGGGCCTATTTAAAGGTGAACCATTAATAATATTTTTAACGGACTAGAAACGGAAGGAGAAACTAATACGAAGGCCAAATACACAGTTCAGGTCTGTTACAGCACGTCCAGACAAACTGATAAAGAAGACCCAGGTGGGCTCCAGGTCACGGCGGGTGGGAAGGGGCGAGGGGAGGCTCCGCAGCAGGTGGAGTGGAGCAGAGGTATCGCCGAGGGTCAGAGGTCAATACCAGACAAGATGAGACAAAAGCTAAACGCGCTGTTAGAAGGGCTGTGCAAAGCTGTTTTGACATGCACCGTGGGTCGGGTCAGCAGATGGAGAGCTCATCTGGTACATTATAAAGGTTCATTATGCGAGGCGTGCTGAATTAACATCGCGCTAGTGGACTTGTCTCATTTTTATGGTAAATTTATGGCAGTTTGCTCTCATGCTACTTTGCTTAACAATTTTTGGCACTCCAGCAGTAAGGCCATAGTGCCATAGTGTGGCATTATTTGTGGCAAAAGGAGAAATTCAATTCGTCAACTGGACAAAAGTTTATTTGGTCGTTTACGCAGCTCATCCAAGCTACTTCTTCAGTTCTGGTCAGGCGCTGGCCTGAAGGGAGGAGCTAACTACAATGAAATTACTCTGAAACTACTATACCTACTTCTTTTCAGTTTCTGTTAGTTTGGTAGGTCTATTAAATATGCAGTGGGAGTGGAGTGTGGGGTCTAAACTTATATGTCTAAATGCCAACTTTCTACATTTATTAATACAGTCTGGTCCCCACGCCTTCTGTCGCGTCTCAAGCCAGAAACAAATGTGATCGTCGAATCAGATTTTTTTATTTTTATTGATGCATGTGAAACGAAAGAGCTCACCTCATATTAACAAATTTCGCTCAGTGATTCTACAGATCTGCAATGTTTTTCAGTCATATTTGTCCCTTTCTTTTTTCCTCATAAGCAGCCGTATTTGCTTTGTTATGGGTGGGCCGTTGGATCGGCTAATCCACCTGTCGATCACTCCCATCCGAACTCGAGGAGATTCATCAATGACACACTCATATCTTCATAAAGTATGCCAAGAAAACACTGAAAATATTCTGCAATACTTAACCTGATAAATAGCAAACATGAATGAACTCCTCCATATTCCATCACAGCAGCGAGACTATCAGCCACCTCAGCCTCTCCATCTCCCTCCCTTCACCACCGTCTGCCTGGACATTGCATTGCTGACTAAGGCTACATTCAGACTGCAGCCTGAAGTGACTCAAATCTGATTATTTCGCCTCTATGCGACCTGCATCTGAACTTTTAATGACAGTCTGAACGACACAGATCCGATTTTTTCAAATGTGACCCACTTGGATATGTGGTCCTAAAACTGATACATATCCGATCTTTTGACATGCGACTTCAGTCTGAACGGCCAGGTCGCATTCATCCAACCTGCCCGTGTTTCCTCCCATGAGAGTGGTACAAGTAGGCGCTCACAAATATACCGTATTTTTCGGACTATAAGTCGCTGTTTTTTTCATAGTTTGGCCATGGGTGCGACTTATACTCCGGAGCGACTTATGTGTGAAAAATTACATGTGAAATGATATTATTATATCATTTCACATGTTATTTTCACACCAAACCGCAAGATGGCGCGCTAGGCCTGTGTTGATAATTTCAACACTGCCGTTCTAAATACAACTGAGAAGGGCTAAACAAAAATGGCACTGAAAAGAAAGTCATATTCTGATAGTTACAGGGTAAACTTGTTAGCATGTTCTTTATGCTAGAGTTATCTGAATAACTCTTAATATGTTACGTCGTTACTGACATTACCAGGCATGTCTGTCATGTAACGTTAGTATTCCATACACTTATTCAGCCTGTTGTTCTCTATTTTATTTTTATTTTAAAATAAATAAATAAAGATGACATGTATGTTTTTGGTGTTGGATTTTATCAAATAAATTTCCCCCAAAATGCGACTTATACTCCAGTGCGACTTATATATGTTTTTTCTTCTTAATTATGCATTTTTTGGCTGGTGCGAATTATACTCCGAAAAATACGGTACATAAATGTTCTTCTTGTCATACAAAAATTTTGTATGATCTCCATGTCAGTGAAGCGGCGAAGCACGTAGTAATCCCACCACTCTTGGCTGCGACTCCGCACCAACACGTTCCTCTGTATGGAGGTTACTGCCACTGCCCCACAGAACGCCATGGCCAACAACCTCGCTCTTTTCCTTCTTAATCTCCTCTTTTAAACAAATGTATTGTACATGTGCTGGCTCTGGTAGGACAGCAACGTTAATAAAGCCAGATGCTCACTCATAGCGTCCATGTTTACTTCTGTAAACACTGAGCACGCTCGCTGCATGTGACGTCGTCGTGTCCTCCATGGCGCATGCGGGACACGTTTGGGGCATTTAAGGTACACACTGGAGATCACGTACAGGCCGCATTTAATTGGAAATGTGAACAACCTTGCAAAAAAAACGGATTTCACAAAAAAATTGGAATTAAGCATTAAGCCCTGCAGTGTGAACGTAGCCTTACATAATCAAGGGATGTGCTTTTATTTATTTATTTATTTATTTATTTATTTTAATTGTATTTAATTTTATTTAATTTTATTTAATTTTATTTAATTTTATTTAATTTATTTTATTCATATAAAAAGGTCTAATCATATAATTAGGAAATCCAGTGCAATGTGTATGTATAAAAAAGAAAACTAAGTTGTTGCGCATAAAAATTAAGCTTTCTGTTTACAACTGATTAATAATTGTGATTGAAATGGAATGTATTGATGAAATGTTTTATCGTCACTCTCGGTGTTAATGTCTGGAAAAGGGAAGAGGGGCAGATAACATAAGATTACTCTTCTTTCTGCTCCCTTTCATTCAATTCTTTGTATTTTCACACTGTTGATGTCGTTTTATACTTTATGAATGAAATAAGCACACAAAAAATGAATAAATAAATAAATAAATAAATAAATGCAGTAGTAGTACTTTGGCGAAACCAAAAACGTTCTATCCGTGGGTCAAATGGGTCCTCAAAATGGTACCTATAACTGTTCCTCTTACTGTTACAGATATTTCGAGGACTCTTTATCATTCAAAAAAATAAAATATAGTGTTTTGAATTAATGATCTATGGCAAGAGCGCTAAATTGTCTCTGAAACCCAAGAATAAATTACTGAATGTTGCTTATGACTCCTTACTTTAATTATAAGAAAAATATATTAAAAACTCCACCCTAAACCCGCAGTATCCAAACGAATTTTCAGCTGTCAATATGATCTACATTTTTCATAACCAAAAATTCCTTATTCCCCATATCTGGAAACCATCACAGTACACTTCCCCGATATTGACCCTGCAGTACATTAAGAACATCCCCTGAACCCGGTCTTAAACCAGACACCTATATTTTCGGTCATAAATCTATCAGCATAAGCTTTTGTCCTTCAACCAGGGCAACCAATCATCACGCTTTCCTTGTACAAATTTCCTGGATTTGCTTGGACGGACTTCACATCAGCTTGTTAAAAGAAATCATTCAACAATAAAAATACCACAGCAACGGACCACATCTGCGTTAAATATGTCATCCTTGAGCTTGCACTGGTGCAATGTGGAGCGCATTATCATAAGGAAACCGGTTCTGTGGGAGTACAGATCTCTTTGTTCGAGTCTTGGCGGGTTTGTGTGTACAGTGCTTATATTTTATAGCAGCGAAAGAGTTATAAAATGCCTGTACAGTAGTTCACTTGGCAACTCCGTAGGGCTGTGGTGCTTCGGCCATGTTAATGAGATCAAAGTTCACTGGACTCGAATGCTTAAAACCTGCACCCACGGACGGATAGAGACACCAGGGGATAACTTAGTTGGAAAAAGCAAGTTTTTTTTTTGTTTTTTTTTAGCTTGTAACAGCGAGTGTGAAAGCAAAAGCCTGTGGTGCACTGAATGGTTGCCTTGTATAATAGAGCTTGTCAAACTACAGTGCTCAGGTTGGAGAGGACTGTCATTCTGATGTGTGTCAAACTGAGCTATTAGAAAAGTCGACAAAAAGGCATGGTTTGACTGGAAATAAAAATCTTTTGGACAATTCAGTTTGTTCCAGACATTTCGTGGTTCACTGGACATAAGTTTACAAAAAGGTAAGATTTTAAAATAAACCTCAATTAGCCGAAGGAAAGATTTCATTTATACAGAACAGATAATTACAGGGGGCAGTAGCACAGTTGGCGGTGCGATCCCAGCTCCCAAGCTCCCACAGATGAGTGCTGCCGTTGTGTCCTTGGGCAAGACACTTAACCCCACCTCGCCCCCAGTGTCCTTACACACTGGAAGAGCCCCCATGACACAAAAAAGTACATCAAGGCCGGTTGCATCAAGGGATGTGGGGCCATTCTCCCGTGGACCAACCACCCATGGGGAGATCCGGGGGGGCTGGTGCGCGGTGATCTAGGCAGCGGATCTGGACCACTGGACCATTGCCCCTGCGACCAGAAAATACGGAGAAAGCGGAATAAAATAATAATTAAAAAAAGATAATTACAGTGTTGACATGTTTAATGCCACAAAAATTTAGGCAAAGCAAGAACATGGAGACATTTCAGGTCTCAGTTTAACAGGAGGTCTGGCCAGGGAGGGTCAGCAAGTCTGTGTCAGGGCAGTTTGAAGAGAGGAAGAGCCAAAAGTGTCCCTCCTCTGTGTCCTGCAGCGTCACAGCAGTGTCCAGGGGAAGCCACAGAAAAGGCCTCGCTCTTACTCTGCTCTGGCGTTTTGGTTGGTCATGAAATAGTTCATTCCCTCAATGTATCTCCCCTGGAAGGTCTTCTGCCACATTTGCAGTCTCCATGATAAAAACAAACAGTTCATTTCACACAATCCATCAGTCCCTTGTGTTCACTTCCTCTAAATATTTCCTCTGAAGGTCTTCTGCCACATTAGCTTCCACATATGGTGTAAAAAGACTGTAGCAGCTCAAATGTGGATAGCTAGCTCCTTAGCTAGCCTCTTGCACTGTCTCCATTGATATGGGAAAATCAAACACTTTGATCAAAATCCCTTGATATGATGTTAAAACTGACCTTAAAAAACAAAAAGTTTCAAAGACTGCTCAGTGTGAGCCAAGTAGCCACAAAAGCAGCCAACCGCTCCTTTGCCAACAACTAAGTGAACAATTTAATGTCATTTATATTCTCATATTATATATATGCAGTGGTCCCTCGCTCTATCGCGGTTCACTGTTCGCGGCCTCGCTGTTTCGCGGAATTTTTTTTTTCAATTTTTTTTTTCAATTTTTTTTATAGTGTAACATTTTTTTTGTAGTGTAACATTGTGTTCTGCGTCCTGATTGGCTAACAGACTGTAGACCTTTGCTGATTGATAGATGGGGGACGCGGGGGGACCGGGACTATACCGGGACTATACCGGGACCAGACTGGGACTAGACCGGGACTAGACCGGGACCAGACCGGGACTAGACCAGGACTAAACGTGGACTAAACCAGGCCTAGACCAGAACTAAACCACGTCTAGACCAGGTCTAGACCAGAACTAAACCTCGACTGGACCTGGACTAAACCAGAACTGGACCAGGTCTAGACCTGGACTAAACTGGGACTAGACCAGTCTAAACCAGGATTAAACCGCCACGTGCTGCTCTTTGCTGGTTTCGTGCAGCTGGTTTGTGGCTCGGGCTGAGAGGACGCGGTCCGGGCGCCGCGGTTCAATCTTGTGTTCAGCCCCGGTGTACGCGTGGCCTCGTGCCAGTCGTGCTGCTCTGTCACAGATTTGACCACGATGAGCGGGTGCACGTGTCGCGCACTTCTCCAAGGGGTTAGTGCGCGTCACGTCCCGGGATGTGGCAGTGCGGTTGGATGAGCGCGGTGCTTCCTGCGGATCCAGTGACTCATGTCTCCACGTTCCTCGCGCGTCCGGCGGGGCTTCTGAAGCCGTGTCTCCCCCCACGCTTCACTATTAATACATTTTGTTGAAAATCTATGAAAGTTTGAGTGTTTAAATGAGAGAGAAATGTGAGAAAAGGTTCATTCCAGTCTGAGAAAAGCGTATAATGTGTGTGGTGAGGCATTTACAGCCTTAAAACATGTAGAATAATTGTAAAATATAAAGTTGTCCTACTTCGCGGATTTCTCTTATTGCGGGTTATTTCTGGAACCTAACCCCCGCGATAAACGAGGGATTACTGCATACAGGATATAATTTCCATAGAGATGAGAAGGTGACGGACACCCAACCAAAGAGTTACATAGTGCATCTTTAAATACACTGACAATATTTATAGCTCATGCTAATAAGAACAAAACAGTAACCTTGAAACCCAGAAGATTTTATCATAAAAAACAAACATATTCTAAACCATACACGTCTGCTGACTTGAAATACAACCAGTGACACCCATTCCAGCCAGTACCCATCAATCCTGTCCACGTGTCAGCGATGATCCTTTAAAATCTCTGCTTTCCCTCTCTTCTCCTCTTCCTCCATGTGTCTCTCATTATGCACTGCTTTTGTCACCCCGATCCCTGCATCCCCTCACCCCTCCGTTCTCTTGAACTCCCCCTGCCCCTGCTGTGAGCACTTCTTTTATTCCCCTCCCGTCTTCTCCTTCCCTCTGTCCTTGTCTCGTGCCCTTAAGTTGATCTCCACCTGCACTTCTTCTCTTTTCTCTCTGTCATGGCCTACTCCCTTTCATCATCCACTTACACCTAGTGTCCTGCATTGGAACACTTTTCAATCATATCCCCGACACCTATATTTCTGTTTTTACAACGTCAGACTGCGTTAGGCTTCACTGGAAATGTGTTGTATGACTCACTTCCATTTGTTCAGAGCGTGGTGTGGCCAATATAGAGAAAAGGACGCCTATGTCTATGGGGAAAAGGTGATAGCGTAGTTAGTTTAGGTTAGATTACTTGCCATTTGTAGTTTAAAATTTTTTTGGGAAAAAACATGTACAAAAAGTTCATATTGAACAATGAGACATTAAAGGGCCCATATTACACTCATCACAAGCATACCTGGAGTTGTGTTTTGTTTCATTCACACATGTTCAACACACAAATCATGCATTTTTTGGCTGAATTCTTCTCTCAAACTGAAAAGACTCCCACCTTGTGATGTCATGTGGTAATACAAGAAGTGTTCCGCTGTGTTTTTAAACTGCATACACCTTCACTAGAATCATTTGGTTATTTTCAGCCCTGGAATTGTCAATCTCTTATGAACTAAAACTAGGTAGCTAGCTGTTCACCTGAAAACTACAGTTTCATGACATCACAAGGTTGTACGATAGTATTTTTGAGCTTTGGAGATGTAGACAGACTAATAATAAGGATTACTCAAACATATATGGATGAAACAAAACACAACTCCACACCATCTCCATGATCTTCTTGCTTCGGTTTGGTCAGGACCTAAGCTGGAGGATTTTACCTATGGTGCATGTTTTGGCCCTAACAAGTCAGAGAATAAACCTTAAAACTTCCTTGATCTGAGGCTCCAGAGCTTCTGAATTGGCGTTTTCAAAGCAAGAAATGTTATTACAGACTGCTACACTAGCGCAACAGCAAAACTGTGTATCACTTGGGGTTATTTCTACATGTAACCCGCTATCGGACCACTGAATAATTTAGTTACTTTAGGTATTGGCTGGAAGTGGTAGAAGTACTACGGGGCTTTTGGGGTCTCCTGGCAGCTCGGGCTGAAGCTGCTGTTGTGGGCTTCACTGTTGCCTGACTGAGCTGACTGTAGGCAATCTTCCGTGCAAATAAAACAGGAGTTTATTGGCCATATGTGAGAAACATGTGTCCATATCTTTCCTAAACCATAAACCTAGACTCCACACTGTGCCACCACAAGATTTCACACCTGACTTGTTGGAGCTAAACGTTTTAATTTCCTGGATTGTTTTTTTTTTTTTTTTATAGCATCCTTCACCCTAAATGTAATGAGCAGATTTCACAGATTTCAGCTGACTAAAAGTGCTGATATATTTTGTGAAATAATGAAGACTAATCAGAAAAAAAGAGTGGAACAAGATTTAAAATCCACTTTTCAATAAGAGAACCCCAACCAGACCACAAACAAATTCAACATCCAAGTAAAACACCTGTCCTATGAAGCAATGCTATGCAATTTATCAGCAGTTAAACTAAAAATGTATTGTTTCTTACCCTAAACATTCTAGACTAAGAAAATATATATATGAAAAAAGTGTACAACTAAGTAAAAAAATGCTTGTCAAAATTAACGCTTAGAACTTGTAATGGTTTGCAATGGTCCTGACTTACCTTATACATTCTGAGCATCCTAATTATTCACCACAACAATTTTATAAGAGCTTTTCTAAATTTTTATGATTTTGCCATCATGGGGGCTCATATTACACTATTTTCTCATCTCTGTTATGATGTTGGTTCCTGGAATTTCAAGTTTCTACTGAACTAAGGGCCTGTTTACACGAAAACACTTACAGGTAAAAACTACAAAATATTTTAGCGGAAGTGCCTTTCTCGCCCTCCAAAGTGGAAAACTTGAATACTCTCCACTGTAGCGTTTTCATCTACACTGCGTAAGACGCAAAACTCTGGTCAAATCTGCTGACGTCGCGTATGCGTTTACGTCGGTCCATATATATATCAGTGTACTTTGTTTGGCAGGACTCCCAGTCCACACCTTGTTGCTTTGTACTCTAACGTGCAGTGGTGTAGTGGATTTGTGACATCATGGATGTGAATTACCCCCCCAAAAAAGCCATATACTCAACTTGCTGAAATACACACAGGTGTCATAGGCTATAGACTGTTTGTTTATTAAAAACAACTGACTTTCAGTACAAACATAAAGCTGCCGGCCCAGTAAAAAGCAGTAATATTTGATGTTTTTTTACTCAAAAATGATGCGGAATTATGCTATTAATATTAACGCCATTCATAAGCCCATACAGAACATCAATCATAGGCTACAACACATTTGAGCAGATGGCGTTTTGTGTGAACTAAATCTTCAGATAACTCAAACATTCACCTTACAAATCACCAGTTTAACTAACGTTACATTTAATGTTTTACTACTCCAAAATGATGGGTTGTCATATTGTGCTTGTAAGGCTATTCAAAATCACAGGCCAACGTTATTAAGCATAACTCGCATGGACGAGCACACCTTGCAGCTGAGTTTACCGTCCTTATCGTCGATCCAGGGATAGGCCTCCTTCTTTCTCTTCTACATGTCTTCAGTCCAAATTGCGAACGGTGAGCCATCTCCGCGCTAGCATCACCACGGGCTGTATGGCTAGCGTTAGTTGAAGAAGTGAGAACTTCTGTGTTGGCGCTGACTGGTTGCTCACACAAAGTCTCTGAATACTGGTGGCGTCTTTCCGAAAATAAAAATCAATGTATTTCTGCTGAGTTGTCATTTTAGTGCAGGGCTAAAACCGAAGTAAAAATTGAATTTCACAAGATATCTCACAAGCCTATGCAGGATGTTTTCACCATTGCCAACAGCTCCGGTTTGACATTTAAGTTGTAGAATATTTTATATTTGTTATTTTGTTATATCTCACGTCGGGAGAAGTGGGTGGACGGCGTACCCCCGCATACCATGCCCACTACACCCCTGCTAACGTGGTCTGAACCAATAGTTGAACTTCTTCGTCTGATCACATTAATTTTTTTTGCTACTGGTGGCACAGATGAGAAGAAGGAAGATTCTACACATGCTCGTGGACATAGTGATAATGTATCACAGCGCCACCTAGCCGCCTGACATGCATACCCAATCATGCATACCCCACACACTTTTGTGTCACCGTATGCACACAGATTTCCTCCCGAAAATGCGGAATCAAAAATGAAGACGCAACGCCACTTTTGCGTCTTCTGTTCAGACCGTCATCATATAAACGTAGCCTAAGAGTAAAAGTTAGCTGTTAACTGCTTTGGAGATGTAGACACACTAATAATCCAGGATTACTCAAACATGTGTGAATGAAACAAAACAGAGCTCCAGGTATGTTTTTCATGAGGTAACAATGTTTTAAAAGCTCACAAGAGTCAATTGGACGTAATATAGGCTGTAAATTTGCAATGCTAGCCAATTCTTCTCCCAACATTATATTATACAGCGAGAATATTGTCTCTCGCTGGTTATGCAGTGTCCATTGCTTTGACAGGCCGTTTTAAATCACTCATTCCTAGTTCAGCACACTGCACATAATGTGGCAAAAGCTGGCCAAAGAGATTATTTTTTCTATCAAGGCAACATCACCTAATAAAAACAAATAAAATAATATACAGATAGTGATTTTTAAAGATGCACTGTGTAACTTTTTGGTTGAGAGTACATCACCTGCTTCTTCTATGGAGATGTCACTGCTCTGCCTGGGAGTTCCAGAGCTGAAACTATCTAAATTATTCCAGCAAAGGTGTATGGAGTTTAAAGATCCCATGACATGGTACTTCTTGATGCTTTTATATGGCTCCTTAATGGTTCCCTAATACTGTAAATGAATCCTTCTTCAAAATCAACACTCAGTGCATGAGAAACAGAGATAAGATGAGAAAGAGTATTTTTCTCCCTCAGAACAGGTCATAATGGGCGTTGTTGCTTGAATGCAAATGAGGAGAAAAGAGCTGGCCAATAGTAGAGAGTGGGGGTGTGGCCAAACTCTCCGCTCCTCCGCTCAGAGCTCTCAGCTGATCCATTTCCGTGTTTTTGCAGGGGGGAGAGATTTGAAGCGTTCCATTGAAAAATAAACACATTTCCACAGAAAATAAAATTAAACCACTGCTGTTCAAAGGTCCAGAGGCTCAGATAAAGGACTTCCGAGCCTAGAAACACTCGGACGTGCCTCCAGGCAAATAAAAAAACGCATTTCGCATTGCCTAGCGCATTCGCGGTCCAAACTCTCTGGGCGTGATTTACAGAGACGCTGAGTACAGACAGACGGGGGTGGAACTGCATTTGCATTTCTTTTTTCGGTCTGACGTCAATCAGGTGCCTTGTTCAAAATCGCCCATTTGAGCTCAGATTTTTTGTAACGCAGAAAAGGATCGCAAATGCTCAGTTTAGACATTTCGCAACTTTTAACCATGGGGGGGGGGGGGGGCTAAACAGGGTAGGGGAGCTCACATTGACGTTCAAAAACCTTAGAAAGTGAAAATTTCATGCCATGGGACCTTTAAATACACAGTGGAGCATGACATCATAAGGTGGAACAGGGTGTTTTCCAAAGAACTCGGTCTAAATATGCATGTCAAACGTGTGAATGAAATAAAACACAACTCCAGGTATGTTTTTGATGACAAAACAACATCATGACAAACATCAGAAAATAGTGTAATTTAATCATATAAATATAACATTTTTGATCCCCCTTGTTAAATTCAATGATCAATTTTTAAACCATTTTACATCTTGGATTTCTGTTACTTCCCCTGGCAGAGTCGTAACAGTGATGATGTAGCTATGGTTGCCATGGTATCCTAGGATTGTTATGTGAACAAGAAAGTAAGTAAAATTTATTTATATAGCACTTTACACAGATAAAATCCACAAAGTGCATTACGGAGAGAGCAGGTACACCAACAATACAAAACAAACAAGTAAAATAAGGTCATAGGACTTAGTCTGCCAAAAGCTTTTCTTAACAGGAATCTGCTTTTTAAAAGAACCCACAGAGTCGGCTTCACGGAGCGAAAGGGTGAGAGCATTCCATCATTTTTCAGCCACAGCCTGAAGGGACAGCTCCCCCTGAGTTTTAAACATGGTTTTTGGGACAACCAGCAGGTTCTGACCATTAAGACTGTCATTTTGGTCTTAAAAACCCACTCTACATGATCCTGGTGTTTTTATTTTTATTCTGTTAAAAAAATCCTATTCATAATATAGAGCCTGGTTTCAAATTCGCCCCTGTAACCGCTCGAATCGCAAGCTTCATTTGAGTGAAACTGAACACTGTGGGTGATGTAACACTCACTTAGGTCGTTTTCACACCTGCCTTGTTTGGTTCGTTTAAAACAAACCAGAGTTCGTTTGCTCCTTTGATTTGGACCTTTTGGGCTGGTGTGAATAAAAACCAAAAATCTTGATCCGGAGCAAACAAGCGAACCGGGACCACGTAAAAAGCTCGGTCTCGGCACAGTTCCATTCGAATCCTGGTGTGGTTCATTTGATGTGAGAATGCAGACCGGACTCGATCTGACACAATTTGGCTTTTTGTACTTAACGAGCTCCCATCGTATGTCGAGCATTATGGGAAACCGAGGCTGACGAAACGAAACTAAATGAAACGAAACTTAAGAGGCTTACTTACGTTTTACCTGAAGAGCAAGAGTCAGAGCTTGATGTGCACACACATGAGCGCTGTCCTCCGTAGCCGTCTTGCCCTGTGTCTTCGTCGTTTGGAAATTGATTGTAAAATAGTGTAAACCTCACGATGCTGCTCAAACATTTGTGCAAACTGTAAAAACTGAGCAAACCGTATCGCTAAGGCTAGATTGAAAACAGCACGTAACACCATTATTCTCCTACTTCCGTGTTTGGACACGGTGTTTTGACACGGCTCATTTCTGTCCAATGACTGAGCGACCTCAGCACACGTGGTTTTGTTTACAGATGTTGGTCCGCTTGGGAAAAAAGTGCAGTGTGAAAGCGAACCGCACCAAAAAAAACAAAAACAAAAAAAAAACAATTTTGTCCGGACCAAAGCAAGTGAACTATCGGACTATCCTGGTGTGAAAACGACCTTAGTCCACATCTTTATACAGTCTGTGGTTCTGTCTGGAGGAGCGAAGGCTACGTCCAGAGGAGTAAATGGTTTAAACAACAAAAATTTCAAAAATAAATCCTGAAGTTAACAGGAAGCCAGTGGAGGGATTAAAAAATGGAGTGAGTGAACAACAAAACTACAAAACAAAACTTTATAATTGGATAGTCGGTACACAGCAGACTTGGCAATTTTGACCTCAAGAGCTGCTTATATAATACATCTATCTGTACCTGTATTTGCAAGACAAATTTTGCTCAAACACATAGAAGGTCCTTTGATGGATACCTCAAATCTTATCACCTGCGTATAAGTGAGCCAGCTGCCAGCCGCCTAATTGGTTCCGTTAAGCAAAACAATATTATGATCTGAGGTAATTTGGCGTGTTTGTGAGCACACAAAAGCTCTCCCACCCCGGGCTACGTTTAAGAGGGCCATAAAAACTCATGGGCAGGAGGCTGAATCTACGGCATGGAGAAGGCATTTCAGGGAGAGAGACATGACAGACAGGATGAGATAAAGCTGGAGCCGTGGCGTTATTCAAACAAAATTGAGAGCACGAGGCAATAAAAGAAACGCAGATAGGGAGAAAGGAAAAGCAAAGCAGTGGACTTAAGAAGGGAGAGTGGAACAGACAGGCAGACCGAGGCACAGACTTGAGTGTTCGGCGGGGGAAGCATCAGAAGAGAGTGCATAAATCAGCTCGGTGAAGTCATAAACAAGTAGTACAAATTAGGGAGTCGTTAAAAAAATAAAAAATCTGACCCCAGGAAAGACAATTCATTTAAGGTCCTAAAATTTGACTCTTTTTTTAGCTGTTTTCAAATGAACTTTTCCCCCTTTTTTCAGTAGAGATTCCAATTCCAGGGCTGAAATTATCCAAATGATTCTACTGAAGGTGTATGGAGTTTAAAAACTCAGTGGAGCACTTCCTGTATTACCACATGACATCACAAGGTGGAACAGAGTGTTTTCAGTCTGAGAGACGAATTCAGCTTAAATATACAGGGTTCGTGTGTTAAACATGTGTGAATAAAACAAAACACAAACCCAGGTCTGTTTTTGATGAGGAAACAACATTATTACATACACTTTTTGACGTTTCTACCATGTTATAACGTTCCCTCATCAAATCCACGCCTGGAGAGGTTTTGTATGTCGTCCATGCACAAGCTCACAAGCCTAAATCACCCACGCACTGCAGTTTTCCATAAATATACAAAAGCATCATACAAAACAATACACAACAACTTTACAAATCTAGTGTGATGTGCAGCAGTGTCATCAGCAAAATGCACGCTGATTGTGTTGTGATAGCGCTCTGAATGGGGAGTGTCTTAGTGTAGAGAGCAAAAATAAAAGTGAAACTTACAAAACCTGTTAATACGTTGGTTTGGGCAAATATATTTCAAAATGATAAGAGGTAACATATTAATTATGTGTTTATGTGCAATTAATACTCCATTCATTAACAGCAAAGTAATGTTTTTTTGTTTGTTTTGATATTATTCTATTGATTTTATTTATTTAATGCTATTTTATGTAGATCTGACTTTAGTGGCTTTAGTATTTTAGGACTGGCAAGTTCAAATTGAGCCCTCTGTTATTTTTAATTAGGGCTGTCAGTTTAGCGCATTAATTATATTAATTAATTACCCTGCAAATTAACACATTAAAAAAAATTACGTAATTAATTATGAGCAGCAATTCAGTGCTTGCGCATTTTAAATTTAGCGTGCAACGAGCAAATCGCTGACAGGGCCTTTGAACGGCAAGTTTATTAATAAAAAAGAATGAAGACAGGACGATCAACAAGAATGTGGTGATAGTTTAGGTAGTTTTTGTCAAAAAGAATTTTCCGATCACCGAAGCTGCTCCAGCCTGACGGATCATTTGAACGATAAACACGTCCGGACAAGTTCCATTGTTACCGGTGATAAAGCGAGTGTGAGCGCACTTCAACAAACTACCAAACCACCAAACCAACAAACCAACAAACCACACTGCAGAATTTAGGAAACAAATGAGCAAAACAACCACAGAAAAACTGAAACTCAATCACAAAGTGGGTTCTTTTTCTCTCAATCTCTCTCTCAATCTCTCTCTCAATCTCTCTCTCTCTCAATCTCTCTCTCTCAATCTCTCTCTCTCAATCTCTCTCAATCTCTCTCTCTCTCTCTCTCTCAATCTCTTTCTCTCAATCTCTCTCTCAATCTCTCTCTCAATCTCTCTCTCTCTCTCTCAATCTCTCTCAATCTCTCTCTCTCTCAATCTCTCTCAATCTCTCTCAATCTCTCTCTCTCTCTCAATCTCTCTCAATCTCAATCTCTCTCAATCTCTCTCTCTCTCTCAATCTCTCTCTCTCTCAATCTCTCTCTCTCTCAATCTCTCTCTCTCAATCTCTCTCTCTCTCTCTCAATCTCTCTCTCAATCTCTCTCTCAATCTCTCTCTCTCTCTCAATCTCTCTCTCTCAATCTCTCTCTCTCAATCTCTCTCTCTCTCTCTCTCAATCTCTCTCTCTCAATCTCTCTCTCAATCTCTCTCTCTCAATCTCTCTCTCTCAATCTCTCTCAATCTCTCTCAATCTCAATACCGGCTGGTTAGCTCAACTGGTAAGTCACTGACTTTCCCTGCTGGGATATGGGTTCAAATCCCCCCCAGCAATGAGCAAAACCAGTGTGGGTCCTTGGGCAAGACCCTTCACGGTACTGCCCCCCGAGCGCCGAAAGATGGCTGCTCACTGCTTCTGAAAAGGATGGGTCAAATGCAGAAGTCAAATTTCTCCCGTGTGTCACTGTGTGTCATTGTGTGTGAGACCAAATAAAGACTTAAATCTTAATCTTAAATCTCTCTCTCAGTCTCTCTCTCTCAATCGCTCTCTCTCTCTCAATATTTCTCTCAGTCTCTCTCTCAATCTCAATTAATTAGTTACAAATCCTGTAATTAATTAGATTAATGTTTTAATCGCCTGACAGCACTATCTTTTATATGTGTAACTGTTTATAAAATGTGCTTTAGAAATCAAAGGAAAGGCTTTTGGAATTGTGAATATGCAGACGAGAGACCAAAAGGCCCCAACTAATCAGGGAATCCACATTAAAACTTCCTCGCTATGAGGAAGAACAACTGTCAAACAACTATACTAATACAGCTTCAAAATTGAGTACGACTTGGGGTTATGTCAACATGTTCTCCACTCTGGGACCACTGAATCATTTAGTTACTCCTGGCATTTGCTGGAAGTTACAGAAGTACTCGCAGAAGAGTGGAATAGACAGGCGAACCGGGACAGATACGCCAACAGTCAGTGAGGGAAGCGTCTGGGGAGATTGCATAAATCAGCCTGCTTTATTTTGCCAACAATGCACTTACGGCAATGTTCATAAACAACGCTTTTATGGCTTCGCACCAGATTAACTTACTTAGCCCTGAGAATGCGATGGGAGGGTATGCACACTTGTAAAGAAAAAGAAAAAAAAAAAGAAGGTGCAGAATACAGGTGGAGAGCGGAGAGTGAGACATCGGGGAGTTGTTAAAATAAATTCAAGCGTATGTTGTGGGGAATGAAAGAATTAAATGGATTCTGGCGTGCTTGAGTTTGCAGAGGAGATGAGTCCATAGTGTTTCAGTTATGAAGAGGTAGAATACTGGTGGAGGTGGAGATGAAATGAATATGATGAAGAGGATATGGTGTGTTATTTGAATGTATTCCTTCGACCTCATAAAAAAGAAAAGATGTCATGTGTAAGGCTATAGCAAAAATATCTGTTTCCACCTGCACGCCCTGGACTGGCTGATATCACAATTGCAATGAATAAAATTAAACAGTTCATCAGTGTTACATCTCATTTAAAACATGCGTACAATCATACTGTACATCTCATTAAAAATGCAAAGAAATAAGAATAGGTAAGACTTGCATGATTTAATAGCAAAAGTTTTAGTTGAAGAAGTTTCACAGCTCATCCAAGCTGCTTCTTCAATTCTGGTCAGACGCTGATGGACACTGCTTATATCTGCCTGCAGGGAGGAGCTAACTACACTAAGGCTGCGTCCCATTTCTCTGTCTTACCCCTTCGTCTTACCCCTACCCCTTGGTTTTGCGCGTTCATGTGAGGGCAAGGGGTGTCCCGGTTCTAATTTTGATCAAGGGCTAGGGCCACGACCGAGGGCTACATACCCCTTGAAAGGAAGTAAGCTCTCGACCAGACTTGGAACGAAGGGGTACGCCTACAAGCTCAGGCAGGTTTTGGGATCAGGATGGCAGCGTCACATCGACCAGCCAAGAAGTCTCACGAATGTATTTTCAGCAGTTGTAATTATCGATTAACAGTTTAGCATGGCTTACAATTATGACGCTTATGTTCTACGTTACTTTTAGTGAACTGTTGTTGCGGTTTTAATTGTAGTGATGTCTGTTTAGCCGACGTTATCGTTTTCATCGAACTTTCCCGTATAAACAAGCTAGTTTTTTGTCGAGCTGAGATACCCGATAATCCTTGACATGGCAAGGGATGATGACGCAAACGGTAATCGAGTGGTGTCCCATTTCTTAGGAGAACATTCGTACCCCTAGCCCTCTCAGCTCGGTATTGAGGGGCAAGACAAAAACATAGATAAAGGGGTAGGGAAAGGGGAACTACACTAAAACTAACACATCTGCTTGTTTAGTTTCTCGTCTATCGCTGGGTTTCAGATGGCATCACAACATTCCATCGGCCAATCATTTTTAATACAAATGGGAGATAGCTGAAATTTATTTCAAAATGCAGATTTTTAAATATATAGTATAGTGAGTTCTTGGGTCTAGTCATAAATAGAAATGATCACATTGAACATTTGTGAATTTATTTTGTGGATATTTTGTGGTAAAATACAATGTAATCAACAGGAAAAATTGTCTCTTGCCCCCCACCTGGGAGTATGACATTATCACATTCTAAAATCTGAAAATGATCAATAGAGTCATATTTTGCGTAACCGTTCAGGCCCCTGCTGGATGCTTTCACACCTATTTTCATACAGGCTATCACTATCATTTTATTTTCGTTCTTTTCATTTAGGTCTGAGGATGGAGTTATAAATAGAAGATAAATGATGTCTATACGCACCCCATTCCTGCATTCCTTGCATGTTTTTACATTACTAATTCAGTAGACGAGAAGTTGCTGTTATTTCGCCTCAAAGAAAAAAAAAAGTTTCATACATTCTTGGCATAGTCATATTTTCGAATAATAAAGGCATTTTGCAGCGCTGTTTCAATGTTATCGCACAGACAAAACTCATAATGTTTCTTGGTCATTCGCAATCTAAGGCTTAGTTTAATTATTATATTACTACAGTATAAAGATAAATGACAACTACGTATCACTATGTTATGTATATAGTATTATGTAAACAGCTCTGGAAAAAAATAAGTGACCGGATTTTTTTCTGAAATCAGCATCTCTACATGTATTACAGCCATTCCATTCCAGCGTCTGTTGAATTCCAACACAAACACACCAGGAGTGGAATAAAGTCACCCAAGAACAATGTGAAAGACTTGTGGAGAGCATGCCAAGACGCATGAAAGCTCTGATTCAAAATAAGGGTTATTGCACCAAATATTAATTTCTGAACTCTTCTTAAGTGTAAACATTAGTATTATGTTGTTTTAAAATGAATTTGATCTTGTTTCTTTGCATTGTTTGAGGTCTGAAAACATGTATCTTATTTTGTTATTTTGACCATTATTTTCTGCAAATAAATGCTCTAAACCAGGGGTGTTAAACTCATTTTGGTCTAGGGGCCGTATCCAACCTACTTTGATCCCAAAGGGGCCAGATCAGAAAACTCATGGCATATATACCCCAAAAACAGCAATAAGTCCAAATATTTATGGAGAGAAACTCAAATCTATTGCAGAAGTCTTTTTTATTTGATGAACTCTTTCTTTTACAAAATATAATATTATGAACAAAATGAAACTTAAAAAAAAAAAGCAATTTCAACACAAGCGTACAGGTTTACCATTCACCTCCTGAACAAATAGGAATTAGTCAATTTTTCTTTGGAAAATCCTGCACTTGGGGTCCACTTTTCTCATTTTTGACATTTTGCTGATGAAGGTGTCACGGTCAACAGTCAAAATGATAGATAGCTCTGGGAGGTGCTGGAGACGCTGCTATCCTAAGCTGCGCAGAAAAGCGGCGCAGAAATTAACAATATTTAAATTAGGGCTGGGAATATTAACGCGTTAATCGCGATTAGATTAATGTAAGTTATGATCGCAAAAAAATTTTTTAATCGCGATCAGAGTTTGCCAGCATTTTCCGCAATTCTACCATCCATATGCAGCTCATTTGGTTGTATTAATTAAACTCATTGTCGGTTAAACGCGCTATTTTGAGTTTGCTAGTATTTTGTTCCTTCTACGCATCCGTAGGCAGCTCGAGCGGGCTTCAATCATTTATTTACAATTTCTCAAAGTAAGCACTATTACTGGTTCATTGTTACTTTTTCCTTTCTCTGCACTTTTTTGAAATAAAAAGAATGGTGATAAATACTTTGCATTGTGAGTTTAACTTAAGATTCGAACGGTCTTACTGCAAGATATCAATTTTAAACATGCAAAATAAATCACGATTAATTGCGATTAACTATGAAATTTCTGAGATTAGTTGCGATCAAGAAAATTAATCGTTTGACAGCCCTAATTTAAATAGAAAATCAGTCGAGGGCCAGATTAAAGGTCTTGGAGGGCCAGATCTGGCCCCCGGGCCGCATGTTTGACACCCCTGCTCTAAACGATAATATTTTATTTGGAATTTGGGGGAAATGTTGTCAGTAAATTATAGACTCAAACAAAAATGTTCCTTTTGCTCAAACATATACCTATAAGTAGTAAAATCAGAAAAACTGATCATTTTGCAGTGGTCTCTTATTTATTTCCAGAGCTTTAGATACTGTAGGTTTAATCGCTGCTGTGGAACATTCTAAACAAAGCAATAACATATCCCTGAAGACAAGCAGGTGACGGACCCTCCACCAGAAAAGTTGCGCCTTTATGGACCTTTAAACTTAGGGTGACCATTTACCGTTGTGTCCAGGAGCTACAGACAAGGAGCTCATTGGGAACAGCAGACAAATTCTAAACATTATAAACCTGCACCTCAACACTGGGTGGGAAATCCATCACCAGTTAAAGATTTGCTATTCTTTACAATGAAACATGATAGAGTTAGGTGGCTAGCAACCTTTAGCTCTTAAACTCATCACGCATTCGTGAATGAAATACTGCCTTACACGGTCGGAGATGGGTTATTATTTTGAACTACTGTTTTAAGGTGATGTCAAAAGCCACAGTTCCACCTGGACAAAAAGCTATACCCAGACCACCATAGGTACCATAAAACGAGATGGTTGAAAGGCAAGAGTTCACAGGTTTAGGTAGCCTGTACATAACTACTTCATTGCTTGTCACAAAACGCGGAAGAAGATTAAAAAAAAAATCCGTAAACGTATTCTAACCAGAACCAGACTTTCCATAAAACTAGCTAAGCGTCAACGTATGGCTACAGTTAAAGACTTAGCGACGCACACTGTAAAAACCCAAAACATGGTTGCTGGGGTGGAGGATTGTGGGAAACACGCGACATTTGACCCAACGATTCGGGGTCAGAGCGGGTCAAGCGGTACCTCAAAAATGGTCAGCGTAATGATAATGATGGTTTCTGACAGTCCACTTCCTCTGCAGACAGGAAGTCAGGTGGATAGTTGTTGCAGGGTGTTAGCACAGAGTTAGCACCTGCCATAAAAGGAGCAGTAGGAGCCGGGGAAGATTAGGGAGGTTCACGGGGGCCATTAAAGGATACGGTTACACTTGAAAGAGGTTGAAAGTGTACCCTGACTTTAGTTTAGACCTAATGGTATTGGAAAGGGCTGTTATAGTGCCGTGTTTTGGACTTTGACAATAAAATAAGTAGCATTTTAAGTTTGTGAAAATGACTGGAGTGCACTGGGTGTTTTTTTATGTGTGTGTGTGTGTGTGTTCTATTTGGTGAAGGCCTCCTGTGTAAATGTGTAGCACTACAGACTTTGAGGGCACAAGTCAGCATTAGAGATTCCTAGATACGTGCGTTTTTACTTTTTTTTTTTTTTCAAAATTTGTGAATTTTGTTTTTTTGCAGAATGTGCAAGTTGAGATCATGAAGAACCCACTCCATGTTTCAAATAACAGCATTGGCTGCTTAAAAAGCATACATTTTGTCTGTGAAACAAGGGTATTTTTTGGTAAAAATCGAGGTGTGTCTAAATTACCAATTACCGTGACATTTGCGCTCTTTTGTTTAGTTTTTACGCCTATCAGCTGTGCTCAGCTCCTGAATATGTAGCTACATTCCATAGGCTGCATTTGCATCCGTAACTTAAAAATCCTTAACTTTGACTGTAAATGCTAAATAAGGAAATGCTGTAAACTCTCTCTTCGGGACATGGGACACAGAGCTCTCCGTAGCTCATGTACAGAATGCGATCGGATACTTTACTGGGGAAAAGAGGGCGGATTATGCGATCCACGGACGAGACAAACAACAGCTAACTAAATGTCTGAACACGCTTACTTTATAGACTTTAGGACATGTTTAAATACTAATTCAGCTTTCGTGTGGTGATCATATCGCGCTGTGCTGTGTGCTGGACCGCGCTGTGCGGGTGCTCACTGCAGGACTCGTGTGGTGAGAACTCCTTTCACAATGCAGCTAAGCTAATGCTAACGCTAGCATTTAAACAATGCGACCAGTGCGAACAAGAAGAGTCTCTTTAGGTTAATTTCCACTCTATTTTTGTTTATATGACAGCCGAACGTTTTGCCATAGGCTATAGCGGTAGAGAAATACTTTATATTGATTCAATTTGACCCGTTTCGGTACTTTTGTAACTTTTTTGACTTGGCGCTAATATAGCCATGAGGGTTTGAATGGAAGTGATTATGGAACGCATTTGAACCTTAAATGTTTTCTTTGTGTAACTTTTTTGAATGAATTAGGCTGCAATGCCAATACTAATTGATTTATTTAATATAACTTTGAAAGTGCACTTTACTTTGTTTTTGGAATTAAAGCTAGCTTTTTGAACTTATTGAATTGTTATTAAAGTCCGTTTTGATGTGACCAAAACTTTATTTATAGACAGGGCTATCAAGTTTTGAGCAGGGCCAGACATAAAATATTAAGGGGGCGAAGAGTTTATCACAGGGGGCAGGGGCGCGTCGCACACAAACACACACACACACACATATCCCACAACAAAGTGCGCTCCTCGCGTGCGTAATGGGTCAGGCGCGCTCCTCGAGAGCTCGTGTATTTAGTCTACTACAGTAAGAGTAAAAAGTGATGAAAGTTTTTTTTTAAAATTATTATTATTTGAACGTAGACCCTCGGTCAAGTAATCTCCTGCATACCACAAAACCAAGCCAACAACTGATCTGAGCAACGCCAAGAGACAGTACATTAACGCCACATAGCCCTCCACCACAAGCGCAAACACAGCGCAACTCTCACATCTGAGGGGACTAAACCAGGACTGGACCAGGTCTAGACCTGGACTAAACCGGGATTAAACCACCACGGGCCACTCTTTGCTGATTTTGTGCGGCTGGTTTGTGGCTGGGGCTGAGAGTACGCGGTCCGGGCGCCGCGGATCGTTTTCGGGCTCGCAGCCCCGGTGTACGCGCGGCCTCGTGCCGGTGGTGGTGCACGTGGTGCACGCGTTGCGTCCCAGGACATGGCAGTGCCGTTGAATGAGCACGAAAACATTATGTGACCACGCAAGTCATTCAAGTCATCGTGTCTCAAGTCAAGTCAAGTCCCGAGTCCTAGACTTCCGAGTCCGAGTCAAGTCTCAAGTATTTCATTTTTTGTCGAGTCAAGTCACAAGTCATAAAAACAGCGACTCGAGTCGACTCGAGTCCAAGTCACTAAGTCTCAAGTCCCCATGTCTGACATAGCCCTCCACCACAAGCGCAAACACAGCGCAACTCTCACATCCGAGGGAGGGGGTGGAACTGATGATGTGAGGGGGCATCACCACCAAACGCCCCCTTGTGGCACCAGCCATGTGCGTCCTTAGGCAAGGCACTTCACCCACATGCCTAGTATGAATGTGCTGTGTGAGAGTTGGTGGTGGTCGAAGGGGCCAATAGAGCGGATTGGCAGGCTTGCTTCAGTCACCAAGTTCACAGAGTGTGGAGTAAATGATACACTGTAAAGAGCTTTGGGTGTCTTGAAAGGTACTCCAGTACAAAGTAATCCAGTGATTACTTGCTTAATTCTTCATTACTTTACAAAGATGTGAGTCTGGTTAATGATGAAGCATCCTGCGTTCTGATGTGATTGACAGGATGATTAGCCAGTCATGGACACACGTGGTCCATCTATTCATCCATTTTTATCCACTTATCCGGGGCTGGGTCGCGGGGGCAGCAGTCTAAGCAGAGATTCTCGCTCCTTCGCCCCAAACACTTTCTCCAGCTCCTCTGGGGGGACCGCAAGGCATTCCCAAGCAAAACGAGATACATAGTCCCTCCTTGCCTTTTGACTAAGCTTCATCTTCACCAGAACGGTCCGATACAGAGACCACATCACTGCAGACACTGCATCCACCTGTCAATCTCACGCTCCATCCTCCCCTCACTCGTGAACAAGACCCAGAGATACTTGAACTCCTCCACTTCAGGCAGGACCTCTCCACCCACCCGGAGAGGACAAGCCACCTTTTTCTGGTCGAGAACCATGGCCTCGGATTTGGAGGAGCTGATCTTCCTGCCAGCCACTTCACAAATGGCTGCAATCCACCCCAGTGCATATTGCAGGTCCTGGCCTGACGAAGCCAACAGGACAACATCATCTGCAAACAGCAGACATGAGATCCTGTGGGCCCCAATCCGGACCCCCTCTGGCTCCTGACTGTGCCTAGAAATTCTGTCCATAAATACAATGCACTGGGAACAGGTCTGACTTAATGTTGGCAATGCAAACACAGCTCCTGCTCCAGTCATACATGGGCTGTCCGGTCTGCTCCAGTCAGACCGGACAGCCCATAGCAAAGGGCCCCAGACCTCCACAGTACCCTCCATAGGACACCACAAGGGACATGGTCAAATGCCTTTGCAGGATCCACAAAGTACATGTGGACTGGTTTGCCAAACTCCCATGAACCCTCAAGCACCCACTGGAGAGTATAGAGCTGGTCCAGTGTTCCCCGGCAGGGACGAAAACCACACTGCTCCTCCTGAATACGAGGTTCGACTATTGGTTGGATTCTCCTCTCCAGCACCCTGGAATAGACCTTATCGGGGAGGCTGAGGAGTGTGATTCCCCTGTAGTTGGAACACACCCTCCGCTCACCCTTCTTAAACAGAAGGACCATGACCCCGGTCTGCTAGTCCAGTGGTACTGTCCCCGACCGCCACACAATGTTGCAGAGATCTGTGAGCCAAGACCGCCCCACAACATACACAGACTTAAGATACTCAGGATGGATCTCATCCACACCCGGAGCCTTGCCACCGGGGAGCTTTCCAACCACCTCAGTGACTTCAGCTAGGCCGAGTCCCCATCTGTATAAAAACAAATGCGGCTGCTTATGAGGAAAAAGGAAAGAAAAACAAAATACTGCAAGTGACTGAAAAACATCATGTATTGATTCTGCAGGAACAGGGAATGGAGCACTAAACTGTGTTAATCTGAGGTGAGAGAAATGTGATTTATTCAAAGTGATGGGTGAGAATGTTGAGCTCCATTTCAAATGTGTCTCTGAAAAAAAAACCCTCATCTGATCTGTTTGTTTGTGGCTCGAGGCGCAGCAGAGGGAGTGCGGACCAGTCTGATATCTTCTGTCAAACAGAAAACACCCTGTTCCACCTTGTGATATCATATGGTACACTCCACTGTGTTTTCACTGTGTTTTTTCCATACATCTTCATTAGAATCATTTGGATCATTTCAGCTGTAATTTCCAATCAGCACAAAAGGTATGTAAAGTAAAAAAAAATCTGGTAACTTGAAAACTACCATTTGATAACATCACAAGGTGGAACAGAGCATTTTGGGCTTTGGAGATGTAGACAGACTAATAATAAAGCCTTACTCAAACATGTGCGAATTAAACAAAAAACAACTCCAGGTATGATGACATAACAACATTATAACATGGCAAAAGGAGAAATTGAATTTGTCAACTGGACAAAAGTTTATTTGGTCGAATACATTTCATAGTTCATCCAAGCTGCTTCTTCAGTTCTGGTCAGACGCTGGTGGACACTGCTTATAACTGCCTGCAGAGAGGAGCTAACTACGATGAAATTACTCTGTGACTACCACACCTATTTTTTTCAGTTTCTGTTAGTTAGGTAGGCCTATTAAATATGCAGTGGGAGTGGAGCGTGTGGGCTCTTGTTAGCATAGCCATTCAGGGCCATAATAGGTGTTTTCACACCGCTGGACCTGAGGGGTATTCCACGAAAGCGACTAAGCGCAAAGCCCGGCTTTATTCGACAGTTCGCGCTAGTTTTAGTGAGAGTTCGGTTCCATGACGCTCGCTAAACTTAGTCTCCGCTGAGTTGCTGGGGCAACATGGTTTTAGAGGAAAGTCTGGTACCGTGCAGGCTAAAGATGCGGATTAATCAGGCCGTGTCGCAGAGAATACGTATCTGACGTAAACAGAGTGTCAAACAAACAGTTCCGCACACCTCCCGGATGAGTATCTGTGTTGTCCGAAAACAATTTCAGGAAAAAAATAAATTACCTTACGTTCTTGGTTCTTGACAAATCTCCGGTAATTTAAAAATATGCTTTTTGAACCGCTGTCTTTATGACATTAACACATCGAGTGGTTACATCCTGCATCTTTTGTGTGGGCGTCGCGGGTTTGATTCCCGCTGTTGACGTATTCATGCGCAAGTACATTTTTGTGTTATATTTTCACAAATTTACATTTGCCATACATTACACAAATGTTAATGAATTTAACCTAAAATTATTCATATAATCTTAGAACTTATATCAGCTGGGCATAACATCACTCTCACTTGATGACATTGACACTTTATATTTTATGTGACATCTCTATCAAAGAATACAGTTAAAGGTAAACCTTTACTTTTAAAACAAAATGTAGCCAAATAACAGGCACACTCCATGATGCAACATTTCAATGATTCAACAAATTTGCTTCAGAGATGCTGTGCAAGCCTCTTTAATGAAATCCTATCAATTTCCATCAATAGGCATAAAACAATAAAAGACATTTGGTATGACATTCTGGTACGAGGCCACTGCTGGAGGACTGCTGAGGGTCAGGCAAGGCACTGCTGGAGGACTGCTGAGGGTCAGGCAAGGCACTGCTGGAGGACTGCTGAGGAGGGTCCAAGTGTACGCCATCTTCAGTAACTAGAACACATGCATACTATTAAAATATACAAATGTTTGGATCACAGCTGAGGCAAGCATTAGCCTAGAGAATACCTTGAATATACTCTTCACGAGAACTCGCAGGAAGGATCTTTGATGGGGTCCCTCCTTCAATTACCTCCACCAGTGGGTGACCCCGGTTTAGGGCCAGTGCCAGCTCCTCTGCAGGTGAAAGGTTTTGAGGGGGGCTCCCACCTCCTGTGGGTTGGTAGCTACTGTTCATTTTAAATTAAATTAAGGTACCATTTCAACAGTATTACTAATTTCACTGAATAATATTAACCTACTTACCTACTTACCACTCTGCAAAATGTTTTTATGCTTTGTCTTTACCTGCAAAACAGTCCTCTTCACATTATTCCTGCTCAAAGACAAGATAACACAATTTAACGTTTTAGTTGGAGCAAAAAAATAACTTACAACTGACAAGATTGCTCTACAAATATATAATATTTATGACATCAACTGCCCACCATGAGAATCAAACTCACATCTCCCACACCCCAGACCGTGACTTTCCCCCTGCACCACGGATTAGTGTTGACAATGATGGTGAAAAACATACTTAAAAAACTCAACCTCCAGCACCGTTATAGGACTTAACTTATGTATTTAAGCACTCGGCGATCTTCTGCCACACCATGTCTCTCGCCTTGGTTATTGCAAATCTGTTGTAGAGTTCCAAAAGCAACTTCTGTTCTGGTGCGCCGAAATAATCAGCCCGAATCTTCCACATGATCGCGTTTTCGACAGTCGCTTGTTCAGGGCTTCTTACCTTACCCGTGCACGCGTCTAGGCCTGGCCTGCTTAGGCCTGACTGAACTTAGCGCTGCTGAGGCGCAGCTGAAATGCGTTAGTGGAACGGCTTCAGGCTTTAGTCTAAGTTGCGGCTAAGTCAGGCGAGGACTTAGCACTTAATCGCCGCTATGTTTAGCGACGTTTGTGGAATACCCCTCTGAACTGCTGCCCTATTGTTTTTTTTGTTTGTTTTGATTTAGGTTTGAGGATAGAGTTATAGATGGGAGACAAATGATCTCTGAGACCTCCATTCCTGTTCATGGAAGGATTCTCTTTCTTGACAAAAATAACCTCTTTAACTCCCCTCTCAAACCAGTTCTTTTCTCTGGCCAAGATCTGTACTCACTGTCCTCAAATGAATGGCCCGTGGCTTCTAGGGGGAGATGTACGGCAGATGAAGGTCCACTCATGCCCGTCTGTGTTGGTACATCCTCTTGTGAAGTGGCTGCTTTGTTTCTTCAATGTAGCGCTCGCTGTAGTCTTCACTACACTGAATGTAGTAGATGTCGTCTACTCCAGTGTCCACCAGCACTCTAGCCAGAACTGAAGAAGTAGCTTGGATGAGCTGCGAAATGTATTCGACCAAATAAACTTTTGTCCAGTTGACAAACCGAATTTCTCCTTTTGCCTGGACGACTGAGGGATTCTACACACATTATAACATGGCTAAAATCTCAAAAAGCATCAGTGTTGTGTAATATAGGACCTTAAAGTAGTTTATACATAATACACATATGAAATGTTAGTCTATATCCTTAATATGCCCTCTGCTGCCCTGATAACATGCATGCCCCTGGTCCACCACATGTGGTGGTGTATTGGTAATGGATGTGTATCTGCCCCCAGCTAAATGGCCTTCCCAAATGCACCACTATCAGCTTTGCCAGCAGCAGCAGGTTGCTACATATTAGTGATTTAGTGAGGTATTTACCAAAGCACCAGGCCCATCTTTCACAGTGTAACTCAAAACTACATTCCACCCCAGCTGTCTGCTTATCTCAGTCATTACCAAAGTTTGGCTGGGTCCACATGCAATAGAACTATATTGAAATTTGGAACCCTAGATATACTAGTTATCTGTAAAGGAAAAGGGACATTTCTAAGCTGCACAGTGGGCCACTTGGATCGTTCAGTTGTGGTGCCAAAAATAAAATTTTAAAGTTTTGCAGATAAAGACTGTGGTTTGGTGGGTTTAAAAATAAAGGATTAAATGTTTTTGAACTGTTTTGATAATGTCAGGTAAAAAAGTTTTATTTTAGGATAAGTTAGTCATTCTAAAGGCCCATATTGAGCAAACTTGACTCTTGTGAGCTTTTTTCATGTTAGAACGTAGAACGTACCTGGAGCTGTGTTTTGTCTGCATCTCCAAAGCGCAAAATGCTCTCTTCTACTTGGAAAAAGTAGAAGTACTGTGATGTCATGAAGTGATAGTTTTCAAGTTAGCATCCACCTTTTATCTTTTGTTCAGTAGAGGTTGTCAATTCTAGAGCTGAAATAATCCAAATGATTCTTGTGAAGGTGTATGAACACAGTGGAGCATTTCCTGCATAACCACATGACATCACAAGGTGTTTTTTTATTTGTTTGTTTTTTGTTTAATAGAACAATTTAGCCTAAATAAACTGGATGTGTGTGTTAAACATGTGTGAATGAAAGAAAACTCCAGGTATGAGGAAACAACATTATAACACAGATCATACATATAATGTCTGGAACAATAACATCTCCAGGGAAACCAGAAAAGTTAAATGCAGCTTTAAATGTGAATTGTGGATCATTTCTGGTGGAGGTTTCTATTGATACGTAATTGCTCTGCTCGGGATGTCTCACAGTATGATATTAAACAACTCTACCTTACATTTATTCAATTACAGGTGGTTTTATAGCTCAAAAATACCCAGAAAAACAGGCAATCTGACTGTGAACGGGGTTGCCTCTCCGTAGATCTGACCTGTAACTTGGTATGGTTTGGTCTCTGTGATAATAGAAAAAAAGTTATCCTTTACCATAGGAGCCCTCAAAATAAAATAGATCCTTAAAGAAAACATTTCCAAACAAAGTTAAAATTAAAACACACCTCTTGCGTCTATTCATACTTTTACCAGCCTTGAGGGAGCTGAATTTGGAAATGGGTCACATTACCATACTCACCCACATATGTACAGTGGAAGCGTGATAGACTGACGTATGCACAGCAGACAATAGACCCGCTCCACACCGGCTCACAAGTCTATTAACGACAGTGAAAATGCCCCGGGGAGGATCCGACTCTGCTTCCAGGTGGTTGGAGGCTCCACACACTGCCAAATGGGTTCTTTGATATGCTTTGACAGTGTGGAATAAAAAGTGACATCCGCTCAATTTAACCTGGGCTAAGACTCCAAAAACGTCCAAAAACAATTCAAGCAGCACCATCTTCAGTCAGACGCGCTCGAATCTGAATGGAAGAAAAACAGGTCAGTGGTTTCTTTATAGGCCACTATCAACGAGAGAAAGAGAAGGTGTAAAAATGCAGCCATTACAAGTGTTCTGGATTTTGTGTTAGTGTTACAGATATATAAACAGCTTGTTTTTAAAGGTTTTTCTTGAATGCTTTGACAAAAAAAACTAAAATAAAACTCTTGGACAGTTATGCATTATTGCTGTTCAAAACAAGTGCGAGTGGGTGTTTTTATGAACAGTTAAAGGTCCTATATCACGCAACATTTACTCTCGTGAACTTTTAGCCATGTTATAATGCTGTTACCTCCTCAAAAACATACCTAGAGTTGTGTTTTGTTTCATTCACAGACGTTTGAGTAACCCTTTATTGTTATTCCGTCTACATCTCCAACGCTCAAAATGCTCTGCTCCACCTTGTGATGTCATGAAGTAGTAGTTTTCATGTTAACAACTACCTTGTACCTTTTGTTCAGAAGCAGTGGAGCACTTTTTGTATTACCACATGGCATCACAAGGTGGAACACAGTGTTTTTTTTTCTTTTTTAAAATAATAATCCGTCTATACATTTAAATTATGCAAGATCAGTTAAACTAGGAACGTCAAATTACAAATTGCACAAATGCATTAGACTTAGACAAACTTTATTGATCCACAAGGGAAATTATTTGGCATATTTATTATTGTAGTAAATTATTTCCGCTTGTGAATGCATAAAACTCAAACTGATTCTGAAAGTGAAAATACATCAAGCAATTTTCTAATTCACCCAAAATGTAAAGATTTAGCTCTTTGTGATGGTTCAAACTTCGCATTTACACTTCTGTTCTGCTGGATATTTTTTTTATTGTATTATTTATTTATTTATTGTTTTTTCAAATCTGGTTTGCTGGCAGCAGTTTCCAAACATTGCCAAATAAAGACAAGCATTTCAAAACTCTCTTAGGTCATTCTAACTGCTCTAAAACTGACATAATTTAAACCAAAAACATCTCTCTTCTATATGAAATCAGACATGGTATCACAATACGTAGTCGGAGCTGATATTTTTGCAGTCTGTCTTCTCTTTGTGACTGGCTCTAAATGAAACGCTGTCTTTAAGTGCTCTCTTGCGTTAGTGCCGTTTAAACCAGAGCCAGAGGAAGTGGTCGGCCCCTCACTCCAGGCACAGGTGCGCGTGACTCACTATAAACTCCAGCATTCCACTCCGAGGCAGAGGAGCTCCACACGTGTGTATGCTTACAGCTAGAGGTGGGTTTTACGCAGTTACATTTACTTGAGTGACTTTTTAAACAAATTGTACTTTGCAGAGTACTTTTCAGGCCGCGTACTTTTTCTGCTATTTGAGTGATTTGGAATAGTACGTTTACTTATTATTACTGCTTTGCCTGCAGTGTTCCGAAGTATAGTGCCACTCACAGTAAGAATGCATTTTGAAAGGCATGAAAGGCATTTTGGCATAATAAAAACACCAATAATTTAATAAATCCATCTCATATACAGGTCTGGAAAAAAATAAGAAATCAGTGTTTTTTTTTTTCTTCTAAAATCAGCATCTCTACATGTATTACAGCCATTCCATTCCAGCGTCTGTTGAATTCCAACACAAACACAAAGCTGAGCTACTCCAGTTCTTGCACCAGGAGTGGAATAAAGTCACCCAAGAACAATGTGAAAGACTTGTGGAGAGCATGTCAAGACGCATGAAAGCTGTGATTAAAAATAAGGGTTATTGCACCAAATATTGATTTCTGAACTCTTCTTAAATGTAAACATGAGTATTATGTTGTTTTAAAATCAATTTGATCTTGTTTCTTTGCATTGTTTGAGGTCTAAAAACATGTATCTTTTTTAAGATGTGTGAAAAATCCCTCAGTCGTCCAGGTAGAATCGATGGGAGAAATTCAATAGAAATGAAGATATAGATATAGAAGATATAGTTAGCTCCTCCCTTCAGGCAGATATAAGCAGTGTCTACCAGCACTCTAGCCAGAACTGACGAAGTAGCTTGGATGAGCTGCGAAATGTTATCGACCAAATAAACTTTGTCCAGTTGACAAATTGAATTTCTCCCTTTACCATGTATCTTTTTGGTTATTTTGACCATTTGTCATTTTCTGCAAATAAATGCTCTAAACGATAATATTTTATTGGAATTTGGGGGAAATGTTGCCAGTAGTTTATAGACTCAAACAAAAATGTTCCTTTTGCCCAAACACATACCTATAAGTAGTAAAATCTGGGAAAAAATGATAATTTTGCTGTGCTTATTATTATTTTTTCCAGAGCTGTATATGTGATGTTTTAGTCTTGGTGTTTATTGTCTTGTTTATCAGATGTTTAATGTTCACTGTGGGCCTAGGGGGCGCTGCAATTTCAAATCCTGTGTGTGCAACCTGTACATATGGTTTTTGACAATAAAGCTGACTTTGAACTTTATATAATACCATATTGTGGGACATTACAGGCAAATCAATAGAATCTCCACGGTGGCAGACCCCCAACTTGAACAGTTACGCAGTACCCCTTTAATGTTTAGACCTTCCAATTACATTGAATGCACTGATGCAAATTTTGGTTCGTAGTGAAAATTAGTTTTTTCTGTTATAGTTTTACTCTTTAAGTTACTTTTACTTGAAAATTACTTCCCCTAAATGTGTGGTTTTTTTTATTCTTATGGGTAATTTGTATTCTACTAAACATTATTTTGAAGTAACGTTACTCTTATACTTCTCCTCACCTCTGTTTAGAGCCGTTCCAGCCTCATACAGACAGGCGGACATGCAGCCGGACGCGCATATGCTCCCGATCCCGTCTCCCAGCCCACGCGGCCTCCTCCACATGCCAAACAGACAGCTCATTCCCCCAGCCTCCACCAGTCCAATGCAATCAAAACAAGCCTGAGATCTGTATCGGGGCTTCTCAAATCACAACCATGTGCGACGCTAGCATTCAAACGCGCCATCGTTAATCTGTACGTCTTCATTTGTGATATCTCCTAACTGTATCTAAAACGAGATTAGATTATCTGTGAACTTTGACCCTGCTTTACAGACAGGAAATTGGCTGACAACCATTTTACGGCCTTCATGTTGAGAACCAAGGCTAAGCAAGTCGCGTTGTTACAAATTAGGCCCATGCAATCCAAAAACATTTGTTATCTTTTAAGGAAGTGTAAAACGCTTTTAAACTATAACTGCTTCAAGCTGATAGCGGGGCTTCTATATTCTCTATGTCATATGGAAAGAATGATAGAGGGGGAGAAAAGCTTGGATGGAAAAGGCGCATATAAAAATTTAGTATAGGAAGCATGCCGTTTTAAAGTGAGGACAGGCCCAGGGATGAGTTACTGCAACAAGCGCAGCCCCATCCCACTGGGGGATGCCGACATCTGAAACAAACATATCGAAGGGCGCAGGGGAGCCGTGAAGCTGACCTAAAACAAAATAACCTCCTCTTTTTTCCGTAACCTCCTCCTGTTTTAAACTCTTCTCCCACATCTGGGGAGTGTCTCCTGGAGCTTGTGCAATAAGGTGTAAGGGCTTGATTCAAAGCACGTTTGGCTGGTACCTAAGTTAATAAAAATTTAGATGTAGCAATTGCTAACCAGGCACAAGTATTCACCTTATTCTGCCACACCCACTTTTATATTTCAGTGAGAATTTGGGAAATGAAATGTTAAATTTTTATGTGCCCCAACAAGTCAACAATCCAGAGGCTTTATCGCCTGTATTAAACTTATCTGCTGTCAAGATTGGCAGCCTCATACAAAATAATACAACCAAAAAGATGACAGTGCGCACTGCAACTTAAGGAATACAGTCAATATGTTATGACATGGAAGCATAGTGGCTGAGGGGCAAGCACTTTGCCTCCCAGCAAGAAGGTTCCAGGTTGCACTTCCGGGCCACCTGGGCCAGAGTTTGCATATTTCACCCTTGTTTCCTTCAGGCTTCATCCACATTAGGTGAACTGTTCCAGCTAATCTTCCTGACCAAGCCTATGTCAGCAGCTGGAGAGTTTGCCCCAGTGGAATTGAGGAATGGGTCAAAAGCAGATGAAAGATTTCCCGACGAGGACAGTAAATACTGTCGATAATTTATTCCTGTGTTGGGCATTTTAAATTGCAGTGTTGGTCTGTATCAATGTAAAGGTGCACTGTGCAACTTTTCTGTCTCCGTGGAGATATTACTGTTCTGCCTTGATTATTCCATTGTATGGAAATAAGCTCGGTAATGACAATGGAGAAAGGTTCACGGTCAGATCTATGGAGAAGCAAGCCTGCACCTGGTAAGAATTGAAGAAGAAGAAGTGACTTTATTGATCTCACACTGGAGAAATTCTTCTCTGCATTTTAACCCATCCTATATATATATACATATATCAGGAGCAGTGGGCAGCACACATTAGGGCGCCCGGGGACCATCTCCATGATCTTCTTGCTTCGGCTTGGTCAGGACCTAAGCTGGAGGTACCTATGGTGCATGTTTTGGGTTGGTGGGGGAAACCAGAGTGCCCGGAGGAAACCCACCCAGACACGGGGAGAACATGCAAACTCCACACAGAAAGGCTCGGGTGACACCGGGATTGAACCCAGACCATGCATGCAAACTCCACACAGAACACACACAGAAAGGTCTGGGCAACCCGGGGATCGAACCCGGAACCTTCTTGCTGTGAAGCAAGAGCGCTAACCACTCAGCGACCGTGCCGCCGCCGAATTGTTCTTTTTTTGTATTTTTGAGCTATAAAACAGCTGTAATTGAACAAATGCAGGAGGGGGAGATATGTTTAATGCCCTACGCTGGAGCAGTCCAGAAACATTACAACTAAGTCCACCACTGCCATCCTGACGGTAGCAAGTGAGTAATTTATTTCACGTGTTTTATGTTTAAGAAGTACTCAAACATGCATGAATCACTCTAAATACAATGTCAAGAGGTTGAATGTTAAAGGAAAACAATCAAATATGGTTAAAGGCTTAATTCCAGAACTATATATATGCTTATTTATCCCACTTATTTAGCCACTTGTGGTCGCATATTCAAAGACTCTAACCATTGACCTGTTTAGTTGTTTCCCTCACAAAATCTGGCAATTCTTTTTGCTGCATTTTCGAACGACACGGAACCAGACTTGTCCCCGCTGTCTGCCAAAAACTCTTCACCTTAACAGAATTGCAGCACAATGTAACCGAATGCATTCAGCTTTCTATGTGGTTTTGCTTGGTCCAATCACCCATCCCAACCATCCCCTACTTTGCTTTAAAAAAAAAAAAAACAGCCTCTCCTCCATTTGCTCTGTCTCATTCCTGCAAAATTGCTTGGAAATTCCTTTAAAAACACTTTGGTTGCGTCTCTATCTGCTTCATTGCTCACATCCACTCCTCCGCCCACTCCTCCCTGGCACTCGAAAATCTCTCTCTCTCTGTATACGCCCAAACCTCATACCAGTTCAAATCTAAATGCTAATGACAAGTTAAAGTCCTTGACCCATCCCTTCCATGATCTGGCAACCCGTCATATAAAATTCAGCAGTAAGAAGGGAAATGGCGGATGAGAGGAGTATATTGTGGAGAGGTTAAAGGCAACGGGCTCTCATTATGAACATCTGACAGGGGGAGGAAGAAGCCGGGTGACACTTCAATGGGAAAAGCAATCTGCGCGGATTAAAAATGCATATATAGTGCTTTAAATGATAGCCCGGAGGTCGTACGGTGATGAAGGCTGGGCTGGCGGTGGAGCTGACGGTGCATGCAATGAAACCTGGGATTGTTTCATGGACATTCTTTAATTATAGATGGACTTTCAATATGGTGGTTTATGAACAGGTGGGGCTTTTTGTGTCAGTTCATTTGGAATAGTTTGGAAGGTCCATTTCTAGATTGGAAGGTCTTAGCAACTGCAACTGCTATTATTTGCAATGTGGAGCTGTACCGTGCGCAGTCTGAACTCGAGGTATGTTTCTCCATTTGGGACCAGATCATGATCAAGTAGCATCATGAAACTATCCTATTTTAGGAAATCCTAGCCAATTATTTGAAACATGTGTCTCTCAAAAGCAGCTTTTCTCTTAGATATTCTGATTCCATTCAGAACAAAATATATACAGCTCTGGAAAAAAGATAAAAGACCACTGCAAAATGATCAGTTTTTCTGGTTTTACTACTTATAGGTATGTGTTTGACACATACATACTGACAACATTTCCACCAAATTCCAAATAAAATATTATCGTTTAGAGCAGGGGTGTCAAACATGCAGCCCGGGGGCCAGATCCGGCCCTCCAAGACCTTTAATCTGGCCCTCGACTGATTTTCTATTAAAATTAATTAATTATATTTAATTTTCTATTCTTCTTCTATTCTATTCTATTTCTATTCTAAAATATTGGTAATTTTCTGCGCCTCTTTTCTGCGCAGCTTAGCTTACCTCCCACCAGAGAAGCACAAATGAAGACTCGCCTCTTTCCAAACACTCTTAAAGGACCATCGTTTTGACTGTTGACAGTGACACCCTCATCAGCAAAATGTCAAAAATGAGAAAAGTGGACACCGAGTGCAAGATTTTCCAAGACAAATTTACTAAAATTGACTATTTGTTCATGGAGGTGAATGGGGAAACCTGTATGCTTGTGTTAAAATTGAATTTTTCTTAAAGTTTCAGGTTGTTCATAATATAATATTTTGTAAAAGAAAGAGTTCATCAAATAAAAAAGACTTCTGCAATAGATGCGTTTCTCTGCACAAATATTTGGACTTATTACTATTTCGGGGGTATATTTACCATGAGTTTTCTGATCCGGCCCCTTTGGGATCAAAGTAGGTTGGAGACGGCCCCCGGACCAAAATGAGTTTGACACCCCTGGTTTAGGGCATTTATTTGCAGAAAATAATGGTCAAAATAACAAAAAAGATGCATGTTTTCAGACCTCAAACAATGCAAAGAAACAAGATCAAATTCATTTTAAAACAACATAATACTAATGTTTACACAATCAATATTTGGTGCAATAACCCTTATTTTTAATCACAGCTTTCATGAGTCTTGGCATGCTCTCCACAAGTCTTTCACATTGTTCTTGGGTGACTTTATTCCACTCCTGGTGTAAGAACTGAAGTAGCTCAGCTTTATGTTTGTGTTGGAATTTAACAGACGCTGGAATGGAATGGCTGTAATACATGTAGAGATGCTGATTTCAGAAAATAGTGGTCTCTTTATTTTTTATTTTTTTTCCCCAGAGCTGTAACTTCTATCTCTTCAGAGGGTTAAATGAGTTTGAACATTCTTGGTAGAGCTGTCAGAACCCATATGCTCATATGTAAAACCCATGTAGGAATACTGTCATTGTGTCGTTGGGCAAGTCACTTAACTCCCTGCTCCTCAAGTGTTTGTGTACACTTGTGACTGAACTGTGAGTCAAACTTCAGCGTGCAAAAATGAATACGTATCAGCGGTCCGGGAGCCAAGCCCATTCTTGTTTTGAATGTTAAATAAATTGTCTTTAATTATTGATATTTTTAGGGAAATAGTCTGGTATGTGCTCTATCTCATTTCTTGACAGTCTTTTCAGCACAAAATGTAATTAAAACACATTATCTCAGCACCCACTTGTGAACCTAATAAAACCTTGTGGAGGGTCAAGTTTGGGCACCCCTGCTAAATAAGTACATGTAAATAAATGTGACTATTTAATTCCTCAAAAGAGCAAAACATAGTAACAGTACACAGCAATGCAGGCTAGATGTCACGTTAGTAAATCAGTCAGCTATCAAAGACCTTAATAACGTATGTAGTCACTTTCAAGTTAATCAATCTTCCATTAGTACATGCCATCCAAAACTGATCCCACAGTTTGGATGAGTGACAGCAGGCGGAGGAGTCTTGTGCAGCGAGAGTTCTGTTGTGTTTGTCAAGTATCGAGCTGTCTTTGAGCAGGCGACCTTCTCCAGGCCGAAATGACAGGTAGAACCCCGGCGCTCGGCTTTGGTAATGAAGGAGCTGACATTTGAAGATCAGATCAGCGGACACATTACCATCAGAGCTGCACAGGGAGGGAGAGATCGCATCCGCACGCTTTACAAGAGCATTCTCCTGATCTCAGCTTTGACAAAGGACCGGGATGACTCAGTACCATCAGCGTAACAAGTTGTTATGCGAAAACAAGTGTCGGCTTTTATGATGGATGGAACAATTGTGTTTCATTGAATACGTGAAAGGTTGATGATGTGGGGCCTTTCTGTTGCCTCAATAATAACCGGCGTCTTTGTGACTTGATAGTTGCGACAGTTCAAATTGTCAATCGTTGCTTCCCTTTCCTCCTTTGCGGTGACGTCATGCGGGGGAGGTTGTACATGTGTGTCTATAGCAGAATGTTCAGCAGTTACCATGGTGACACACTGCACACATTACCTAACACTGCCAAATCCATGATAAATCCATGATAAATCCGTTTTTAGATAGTTAAGAACTAATGGAAAATGGACAGTAAGGAAGTGAAAAACAGTAGGATAATGAGCTTGTAATTGTATTTTTTTTGTGAGAGAGACTCATTTAAATCATATCACCTGTTGTAGTTCCAACTAAGTCTGTTCTTTAAGGTCAGGTTTTGCTCAAATTCTAACTTTAGTAACAGCTTCAGACAGAGCAGTGCATATAGTTAGAGTCACACCCCCAGGGAATGTTGATGGCATCAGCTGCAAACTATCAACTGTAAATTCGGATTATAAAATTCTTTTTATATAAGGTTTTAACTTATCAAAGCCTGATCCCGTCAGATCTCAGAAACTCAGCAGGGTCGGGCCTGGTCAGTACTTGGATGGGAGACCGCTGGGAACATCAGGTGCCACAGGGGATCGCCAGTCACAAAAAGTGTTGTTGTGTCCTTAGGCAAGCCACACCACCCACATTGCCTGGTATGAAAGTGTTGTGTGTGAGTGCTGGTGGTTGGAGGGGCAGATGGTGCAGATTGGCAGCTGCGCTTCTGTAAATCTGAGTGAATTAATATTGCTCTGTAAATGCTATATAAAACGGATGCATTATTATTATTATTATTATTATTATTATTATTATTATTATTATTATTATTATTATATAGTGAAAAGCCAAACCAGGGACACTTTTTCCTTGCCAAAATCAAGGCGGCAGTAGCTCAGTTGGTAGAGCGTTTGTCTATTGATCCAGGGCGGTTCGAATCCCGCACACGGGTTGACCGCGTGTGATCCCAGCTCCCACAGATGAGTGCTGCCGTTGTGTCCTTGGTCAAGACACTTAAACCCACCTCGCCCCCAGTGTCTGCGGACATGGCAGAAGTACATCAAGGCAGGCTGTGACGTGGGCCCCATCCATGGGGGCTGGTGCATTGTGTTCTGGGCAGCAGATCTGCTTGGACTGCTGCCCCCGTGACCCAGAAATGGAAAAAGCGGAAGAAGATGAATGGAATAATTAGCTTATTATATTGAACCTCCAACTAGGTATAACATTGGTTCAAGGTCTAAGAAAGGGTTCCAATGCAGCCAGTTACTTTTCATTGGGGATACACAGACTATATTTGCTAATACTAAGTGAGTGTGATGTCACCCATAGTATTCAGGTGCAACCAAATGAAGCTCACTGAGGCTAGGACTACAGGCAAAAGTGTTGTGTAAACCAACTATAGGTTAAATATAGTCGCCAGTACCGCTAAACCTAATCTGGTTTTCACACACTGATTGAACAGAATTGGCACATAATCTTTAAAAGAGCTACACCAAATATTTTGACAGTATTGCTCTGCACTATCCTCCACCTTATTTACCTGTTCATTTAACTTTACTTTCTTCTTAGGTTGTCTGTCTGTGCTATTCCATTAGACATTAAATACAGACTTCTAAATTACTGACTTTGTTTGAAGCAAATTAATGTTTACACTCTAACAGTCTGACAGTCTAAGCAATAAAAACATGATAATGAAGCCCATAAATATATTGTTTAGTTATGAAATGAGATTAATTTACTTCTTTTTACTTCTTGCACAAACTTTTAATGTCAGCTTGTCTTTCTAATTTAAAGTTCCACGATGTAAAAGTTCTTCAGCCGTGAAAGAAAAAGCTACATATGTTCCTCATTCATTTGGTTTGCTCACATGCTGATCAGAAAACTGAGCTAAAAATTAAGCAAAAACCTGATGCAATTGACATTTTTGTCTCACACAGATCCAAAAAAAGATGCAGTGCAGTTTTGCTCCCATGAGAAAATGAATATATATGCAAAACAGGGCGTTTTCGCCATCAGGCACAGAAGAAATTCAAATAAAGCTGGAGAGAGGTGCAAACTTTTTGCAAAACTTTACAAAGATGAGTGGATCTGGAGCCATATCCTGTCTCCCTGATTTCACAGGACATGATTGACAGGTGGATTAACCGATCAGAGAGACACATGGTCCATTCCTGTCAAAGACAACATGGCTGCTTACACATAAAAATAAGAGAAAAAAACAACAACAAAGGACTGAGAATGGCATGGTTTTTTCTCGGAATCAACAGCCAAAGCACCAAATTATTATTCAGGTAAAGGAAGTTATATATAAAAGGAGATGTCTTAAACATTTGAGAGAAAACTGAGACAAATTAGCGGCTGTGGTTGATCCGACTCGAGTTTGGACACTCTATGGATCGACTCGAACAGACTGTAGGTCAGATGGTCATGATAGACAGGTGGATTAGGAGGTGGACAGGTGGATTAGCCAATGAGTCAGTCTGTATCAAAACAAAATGGCTGCTTATGAGGGGGGAAAACGGTAAAAATACCACAGTGGACTGAAAAACATTGTGGATTTCTACAGAATCAATGAGCAAAGCCAAAAACTGTTCATATGAGGTGAGAGAATGACCAATCACTGCATTCACCTGGTCCACTTTTGCCCCTAAATACTACTAAACAAAGGAATAATATTCATTTCAATTCATTTCAATTGTAAGAAGAAAATGTTCAATGTTCATTTACATCAGGCCCTCCAGACACTTAATTCTGGCCCTCGGCTGATTTTCTACTGAAATATTTTAATTTTCTATTAAAATATTAGTAATTTTCTGCACCGCTTTTCTGTGTAGTTTAGCATAGCATCATCTCCAACGCCTCTGTGCATGGCCCCTCTCACCAGAGCAGCACAAATGAAGACTTGCCTCTTTCCAAACGCTCTTAAAGGAAAATTAACTTTTTTACAATCTGAGCCTTATTTTGGTAATAAAACAAGTTGTTTTACTCACCCATAGCACTTTGGTGTCATATGGAGCACTTCCAGAGATGTTTTAGATTAGCGATAGCTGTAGCGCGAGTTCTCATATATTATATGCCCCGAGCATGTAATATATGCCCCGAACGGTCTCCAAATAACACAAACTTGAGTACTTTTCAAATCATAGAAGCTCAATGACTTAGTCTACACTTTTGTTTGAGTCAAAAGTGGCCTGTAATCTGAGATTTATCCATAATTTACAGCTTTGCGTTTCATGTTTGGGTCCCGGGAGCTGAGAGTGAAATAAGCTGTGACTCCGCACATGAGCACTGGCCTCCTCATCTACTCGAAACTATGGATAAATCTCAGATTACAGGCCACTTTTGACTCAAACGAAAGCGTAGACTAAGACATCGAGCTTCTATGATTTATAAGTTTCTGTTATTTGGAGACCGCTTGGGGCATATATTACATGCTCGGGGCATATATTATATGCCCCGAGAACTCACGCTACGGCTATCGCAAATCTAAAACATCTCCGGAAATGCTCCATATGACACCAAAGTGCTATGGGTGAGTAAAACAACTTGTTTTATTACCGAAATAAGGCTCAGATTGTAAAAAATGTTAATTCTCCTTTAAAGGACCATCGGTTTGACTGTTGATTGTGACACCCTCATCAGCAAAATGTCAAAAATGAGAAAAGTGGATGCCGAGTGCAGGATTTTCCAAGAAAAATGGACTAATTCCTATGCTGTATGCTTGCTGTGTTTGCAACAAGTGGCGGTGCTCAAGGAATATAATCTTAAACACCACTACGAGACACGACACAGTAATTTAAACTGAGAATTGAGAAGACAGAAGATTTTTGAAGATTATTGCTGGGACTGAAGAAACAGCAGTCTGTAATAGATTTGGGTTTCTCTGGACAAATATTTTGACTTATTGCTATTTTTGGGGTATATCTGCCATGAGTTTTCTGATCCGGCCCCTTTAGGATCAAAGAAGGTTGGATACGGCCCCCGGACCAAAATGAGTTCGACACTCCTGGTTTACACCATCAGGTCAACAGTCAATGCCAGCCACATGCAAAATAATGCAACCCAAATGACCCATGGCAACTTCTGGAATAGTCTTGTGAATAAGTTCTTTGTCAAAGTGCAATTCTTTTATTTCAAATGACTACTACACTGTGCAGTCCAGCAGCCACATTTATCATTAAACCCAAGATGATTTCCTTTATCGAGCAGCTCATAAAAATGCATTTGGGTTCAGGGGGGAGGACACTAAATCAGCCCAGCGCATTTACATTTGGTGCCACTTAAGTAATTTGCTGCTTCATAAATTACACGGTCCGATGCTTATTTGCTGTACACTCTCTACTGACGATATTACAGTTTTCTGCAAGGATGGGAAACAGTGTGTTCTTTCAAAGTGCCAGGCGGTTACTGTACGGTCTCTGGTTTGTCCATGGTTAATAATCTATAGAGTACATGTACGCATACTTTTTGTGTACCTGCTCTTGGGTTGTATTATAGCTTAGAAACACAGAAAATGATGAAAGAAATTGAAAAATGCATGTCTAGCTTCCAGAGCAAATGTTTGAGAGGAATCTTTAAAATCAAGTGGTTCCAGCACATTTGCAATGAAGAAGTGCTTAAAAGGGCTAGAAATGAAACACATCCTAGAAATAGTGAAAGAAACTGAAAATGCTCATATTGCTACATGCCTGGAGATGGTTACCAACAGATGGAAGACGCAAAGGAAACCCCAGAGAGGCACAGGAGATGGTAAGTAAGTAAGTATTGGGTCCAGATTACATGCAGCTTGCAGTGTTAGTGGACGTTCAGAAGATGCCACATTTTATACCTTTATCCTCCTGAGACCCAAAGAAAAAAAGTGTATTTAAATTATTATTATTATTTTAATTTTCTATTTGGAGGTAAATGAACACCTTAGCATTTACATTTTGTTAATTTTATTTTTATTCGTAATGTTGTAACATGTTCTCTGTAATGGACTGTAATGGTGTTGTAATGGACTGTAATGTAATGCTGTAATCCATGTGAAGTTAACAACCAAACAAAAAACTTTTTTTTTTTATGACCAGCATCTCTGACAAGCTTCTACAGCCACCTCAAAAAGTTTTTAGACTCCCTTTTATGAATTAATTAACTTACTTATTTATGTATTTATCTGTATTTTATGTATATGTAATATTTATTAATATTTGTATTTACTTTAATGTTGTATATTATTATTATTATTATTATTATTATTATTATTATTATTATTATTATTATTATTATTATTATTATTATTATTATTATTATTTTAATCATAGCACAGCCACAAACTAGTCTATCTCAAAACACTTAAAAGATGGACTAGCTAACTCAATGTACACTATAAAGGACACAAATGAATGGGCTGGGTCTCAGGAGGATATATTGTAAACATAAAAGGCTTATGATAACAGGAGAAGTTCAATTTGTCAACTGGACAAAGTTTCGTCGCTCCGAGAGGCTTCGTCAGACGAAGCCTCTCGGATGAGCGGCGAAACGTTTTCAACCAAACAAACTTTGTCCAGTTGACAAATTGAACTTCTCCTGTTATCATGGATTCTACCTGGACGACTGAGGGACTTTTCACGCATAAAAGGCTTATCTATTGATACACATAGTTGTTATAGCTGTTATAGAACACCACACCAGTCCATTGTTGCAGACTAACTGATGTTCAAATATTTAAAATTGAGCTTATTGGATGGAACTAACTGGAGGCACTGTTCTGTGAAGCTCTGGTACTTAAACTAGACTTTAATCTAGTCTTTATTTTAACACAACCATTAAGAAGTGACTTAAAGTTCAAAGACAGCTTTATTGGCAAAAAACATATATGTACAGGTTGCACTCACAGGATTTGAAATTGCAGCGCCCCCTAGGCCCACAGTGAACATAAAACATCTGATAAACAGGACAATAAACACCATGACTAAAACACACATACATATCACATATACCTGTAGCAAAAGTACAGTAAACTTGAATATAATACAAATAGGTAAAACGATATGTAGCGTAATAAAGCTCAAATGGTGTCATTTAAGCAGCAGTGTTAGTGTCATTTAAGTGTCCTTTAAGCAGCAGTATCAGTGTCATTTAAGTGTGCCATTTAAGCAGCAGTGTCAGTGTCATTTAAGTGTGTCATTTAAGCAGCAGTGTCAGTGTTATTTAAGTGTCATTTAAGCAGCAGTGTCAGTGTCATTTAAGTGTCATTTAAGCAGCAGAGTCAGTGTCATTTAAATGTCATTTAAGCACCAGTGTAATTTAGGTGTGCCATTTAAGCAGCAGTGTCAGTGTCATTTAAGTGTGCCATTTAAGCAGCAGTGTCAGTGTCATTTAAGGGTGTCATTTAAGCAGCAGTGTCCGTGTCATTTAAGTGTGTTATTTAGGTGGACTACAACATGTGAGCTGACTTCATACTGTTTAACAAGTCCCTTTCAAATGACCTTACGCACAATTAGTCACAAGCTAGCATTACTCACTCTCAACTTTTTTGCTCGGTTTACTTGTTCAAGATATGAACAAGTTCTCTTTTTCACGTTTTTAAGACAGTAAAAATCAAGTATAGTTTAACCTCTAACATTATTTATTCCCATGATGCAATGAGATCTGAGACTGAAAAATGTGGCTAGAATATTGTGTTGTTTTTTTTTTGTTTTTGCGCAGACAGGATTTGAAATTGCAGCGCCCCCTAGGCCCACAGTGAACATAAAACATCTGATAAACAAGACAATAAACACAATGACTAAAACACTCTCACTCTCAAATTTTTTGCTGGTATTGATCAGAAAATAATGAAAATGTGTTGTTTATATAGTTTGTGTATGTCAGACCATCAGGCAGCGTTCACAAATTCACTATGGTAGCTGTTGAACATTCCTCCATAGATATGTACTATACAGTAACCCCCCAGCACGATGTCACTTTTCACCTGTGTGTATGTCACCTGTTTGTCTCCATGGAGATGTTATTTATACATTTATATTTATCTATCTCCACTTGGCTCGGTTGCAGGTCAGATCTGTGTGTTCACAGTAATGCAAAATTGAGGAGTTTAATGCCACACTATAGACCACTGCATTTTTTTTTTTTTTCTGAAATCAGCATCTCTACATGTATTACAGCCATTCCATTCCAGCGTCTGTTGAATTCCAACACAAACACAAAGCTGAGCTACTTCAGTTCTTGCACCAGGAGTGGAATAAAGTCACCCAAGAACAATGTGAAAGACTTGTGGAGAGCATGCCAAGACGCATGAAAGCTGTGATTAAAAATAAGGGTTATTGCACCAAATGTTGATTTATGAAACCTTCTTAAGTGAAAACATTAGTATTATGTTGTTTTAAAATGAATTTGATGGTGTTTCTTTGCATTGTTCTGGTCTGAAAACATGTATCTTTTTTGTTATTTTGACCATTTGTCATTTTCTGCAAATAAATGCTCTAAACTATATTTTTATTTGGAATTTGGGGGAAATGTTGTCAGTAGTTTATAGACTCAAACAAAAATGTTCCTTTTGCCCAAACACATACCTATAAGTAGTAAAATCGGAAAAACTGATCATTTTGCAGTGGTCTCTTATTTTTTTTCCAGAGCTGTATGTAATCTTAGCCAAAGCAATAACATCTCAATGGAGACAAACAAATACTGGTCTATAAAAGTTACTTATGGTAATGAACATGATCTTGCCTATAATTGCAGATGCTTTAATCAAAATACATTGACAGATATGCATTCTTACAAGTGGATACGCCTCTCCACTGATCTGACCTGTAACTTGGCTTAGTAGTGCCACCTGCTTGTCTTCATGGAGGCAAATTAAATACATTACAACATTCCAGGCAAAGCAATCACAGCATCTCCGTGGAGACAAGCAGGTGGCAGACCCTCCACTAGAAATGTTACACAGCCCACCATTAATATCCTCTATTCCCATGATACATTGAGAACTGAGACTGAACTATTTTTAATATCCGATATTCACTTTGTCTTATGAAAACCACATCGGGCTATATTGCATAAGCTTCACTCTGGGCTCCGAATACAAAATTGAGTTCATATTTTTTACCTCATTTCAGCAGATATGTGTGGCTCTACTCATTTTTTCTATATTGTTGAAAATAACTTGTCTTGCCCCAGTGGAGGTAGATCGTATAAGCAGCTGTTGCAGTCAGAACGAGACTGCAGTGTTCTGTCCGCATCTGATTATAAAGCTTTTTTTTTTTTCTTCCAAGAATCCAGTAGTGTGCTGCTAGCATGCTAGTTGTTGCTAGGATTGTGTTGTGAAATGCACTTAGAACAACCTCACATATCGAAACGCAGACGAAGCAGATGGCCGATCGAGGGCCGTAGACTGGTGGTCAGTACACTCAATAATTGAAATGTGCATGTTTATTAAATCATCCATCCATCCATCCATCCATTTTCTTCTGCTTATCCGGGGCCGGGTCGCGGGGGCAACAGTCTAAGCAGGGACGCCCAGACCTCCTTCACCCCAGACACTTCCTCCAGCTCCTCTGGGAGGACCCCAAGGCGTTCCCAGGCCAGCCGGGAGACATAGTCCCTCCAGCGTGTCCTGGGTCTTCCCCGGGGCCTGCTCCCGGTGGGACAGGAGGCATCCAGAACAGATGCCCGAGCCACCTCAGCTGCTCCTCTTGACATGGAGAAGCAGCGGCTCTACTCCGAGCTCCTTTTACCAAATCAAAACTTTATTAATAAAGCACTTTTCATACAAAAAAAAGTGCTTTAGAGTGATTAAAAACAACCCACATTTCCTTCCACCGCACAACCAAACAACCCAAACACACACACGCTAACATGCTAAAATACATAAAACTACACATAGTAAAAAAACAAAACAAAACAAAAAAAAAAAACAGGTAAAAGTATAAACTTTCAATCAAAGGCCAAGCTAAACAGGTGAGTCTTGAGACCACTCTTAAAAACATGAACGTTCTTTTTGGCCCTGAGCTCCTCCGGCAGGCTGTACCATAGACACGGGCCGTAGTACTGGAAAGACGCCTCTCCGTGAGTGTGTGTCCTGACTTTGGGAATGACCAGGAGCTGCAGGAGGAGCGCAGGGCCCATGAAGGTTTGTAAGGAAAAAGCAGTTTTGAAAGATAAGAAGGCCCAAGACCATTAAGACATTTAAAAAACAGTAAAAGAACTTTAAAATCGATCCTGAAACTCACAGGGAGCTTTTTTAAAACCAGTGTAATGTGCCATCTGGTCTTAGTCAGGACATGCGCTGCTGAGTTTTGTAATGTTTAACACATTAGAATGAGATATCCGTCCTTTATTCATGCTAAGATCCTCAAAACCACAACATAAATATTAAATACTGTTTTATCAAGGTAGATTTTCAAAAAACTTTCAAAAGTTCTGCTCAATGGGAGGATAAATGCAATTAAAATGATTTTTTTACCACAAATTTTATATCTCTTTCAAAACATTCCCATATTTTTAACAAAATCATTTTTTAAGAAAATTGACTCAATCATTCAACCTTTCCTATGGAATTATAAAACTCCCAGAATAGCTAAGAAATATCTGACTAAACCTAAATTGACTGGAGGTCTGTCTCTTCCAAATTTCATTTTGTATTACTGGGCATGTGCCTTTAAGAACATTTGTTTTTTCACTAAAGTTCCTAATACTCATCCTACCTGGTTAACTATAGAATTGGACGACTGTCATCCATACTCTCCTGCAGCCATAGTACTTTCACCGTCTCCCCTAGACAAAACATTATATAGTAAAAATCCAATTATATTCAATTTAATTCGAACTTGGAAACAAATTAAATCACATTTTGCTTTCAAATCAATCCCCCTCTCGCTACCAATTGCAAAAAATCCCTCTTTTATTCCATCTAATTTTGACTCATCCTTTACCGATTGGGAGGACCAAGGGATACATTGTATTCGAGATTTGTACATACATGGCACATTTGCCTCTTTTGCACAACTCCAGAAGAAGTATAATCTACACAGCAATAATTTTTTTAGATATTTACAGATCAGGGATTACGCACGAAAGCATTTGACATCCTTTGAAATAGAGCAACAGTCTCCAATTGATGACTGCTTAAATACATCTCCAAATGAAAGTAAATTTATCTCTGATATATATAACAAATTATTAACTATCTCCTCCCCATCCTCCAACAAATATAAAGAAAGTTGGGAGAAAGACATGGGTATTCAAATCCCTGTTAATTACTGGGAAGATTGCCTCGAGTCTATACACTTATGCTCCAATAATGCAAGACACTGTCTCATACAATTCAAAATTATACACAGGCTTCACTACTCAAAAGTGAAAATCCATAATATTTTCCCCAACACCTCGTCAGCTTGTGATAAATGTCAGTCCTTTGATGCAACGCTTTTCCATGCATTTGTTTCTTGTCCAAAGGTAGCCGCCTACTGGTCTGATGTATTTAATACAATATCGCAAATTTTTAAAATGACATTATTGCCAGAACCCTTGCTAATTATACTTGGTACATCAGAAGCATTTAATAATCTGACACCAGCCCAAAAACAACTCATTTCCTATTGCCTTATTATTGCAAAAAAAATTACTTTTAATGTCATGGAAGGGGCCGTCAGTACCAAGCTCTAAAATGTGGCTACGGGACCTTGCCAATACATTACACCTAGAGAGAATACGATATTTGCTAAAGGATAAATTAAAGTCATTTAAGAAGGTATGGCAACCTCTTATTGATTTTTTACAGGCTGTATCTATGTGAGAAACACCTTCAAATTCACCGCAGATTCATGTACCTCTGCAAGTTGTTATGTTTTTCTGTTCTGTGTGATTTTTCTTAATTTTTTAATGTATATATATATATTTAAAAAAAGCATTGAGCGCTATTGATCCTGTATAACTCCAGTTGTAAATTACCTTTGGCTCAATAAAAATGTTATGACTAAAAGTTCTGCTCAAGGTAATTTGGGCCAATTCACACAGAAGCCTGAGGGCCAAGAAAAAAAAATGTCTGAGGGCCACATTTGGCTCACAGACCATAGTTTGGACATGCCTGACTTAGAAGCTCATCACGGTGAATAATTAGGATGTGAAGAATGCATGAAGTAAGTGAGGAAAAACTTTGGACTATTTCTGTTTTTCACATTTTGAAGACAGTAAAAAAAAAATCAGGTACAGCAACTTCAACATTCTTTATTCCCGTGATACATCGAGATTGAGATGGAAAAATGTGGAGAGAATAAATACATACATCTTGCCCCAGTACAGGTATATGAGCAGCTCTTGAGATGTCTGCAACAAAGCGTTTTTACTAGTGCTGTCAGGCGATTTAAAAAATGTATCTAATTAATTACAGGATTTGTAATTAATTAATTTAATTAATCACATTTTAATCTTCGTGAGGGGCGCCGTGCCGAGCGCTTGAAAAAAAAAAAAATTATCTATCATATCACTGTGTAGGAAATTGGCAAATTGGCGCCCCCTCTGGCTGCAAGTGCCCATGCAATACATTCCCTTCCACGCGGGCCAATGCTTCACCCCCTCCCTCTCTGCGGCCGGCTGTGAGTCGAGCTCACACTACCACGATTTGACCAATGTCACGGCACTAGTTGCTACCAGGAATTGACCAATGATAGCTCCTACTAGCTCCTACCAAGAACGCACATGCTCGCATCGGGAACACGGAAACTACAGATGACAATAGTAAACAATAGTAAACGAAGTTAGTATAACGCAACATTTAATCACTTTTAAATCGATCGTTCACCCTCCGTGGTATTTACTATGAATACAACGTACAAAGACACACTTTACATGGGACTTTGTAGAGATACGCGATCGGCATTTTCAATAGAGGCGACGTGAATGACTTATCCCGGACAACAGTTCATCTGGGAGCTCTTTCGGATTTGCTGGACAGTATCTCATCTTTGCTTTTGGTAAGTCATGTCATGAAATGTGTGTTTGTCATATCACTATTCTATTTTAGCGCTATTATATTATATTGTATTAATTCTATTAATTATATATGTTATATTATGTTATATTTATTATATTATATTATATTATATTATATTATATTATATTATATTAATTATATTATATTATATTATATTATATTATACTGAGGAGAAATCTGTGTGAGGAAAGTGAGGAATAGCTGTGTGCAATAACTTTTTGTTTGTGTGTGTGTGTGTGTGTGCAATCTGTAGAATAAGACAGAAGAAGAATAAATGTTTAAGGGGAGAGTAGCCCACTGTGTGTGTGTGTGTGTGTGTGTGTGTGTGTGTGTGTGTGTGTGTGTGTGTAGGTAGGGGATTTTGAAAAAATCGTTTGAATAATTGTGATTTCAATATTGACTGAGATAATCGTGATTATGATTTTTTCCATAATCGAGCAGCTGATGGTTCTATTTATATATCTGATTGTATATATTTCTGCCACTTTTATGTGTAGAGTTTATTTATTATTTTTTATTTGTTATTTAAGTTATGATAACTTATATTTTTTTGAAAGTTGTGATAATGAGAACCACTCTATAGTGATAATTAAACATGGCTGCTTGTGGCAAATGTTGTGTTTTTTTTTTTTTTTTCATTCCTTGGGAAGGGAGGGGGGGGGCACTCGGAGGGGTCTCACCCAGGGAGTAATTCAATGTAGAACCGCCCCTGGAGGCAACCCACTTTGTGATTGAGTTTGTCAGTTTTTCTGTGGTCTCTTTGCTCATTCGTTTCCTAAATTCTGTGCGCGTGGTTCGGTAGTTTGGTGGTTTGTTGGTTTGTTGAAGTGCGCTCACGCTCGCTCTATCACCAGTAACAATGGAACTTGTCCGGACGTGTTTATTGTTCAAATGATCCGTCAGGCTGGAGCAGCTTCAGTGATCGTAAAATTCTTTTTGACCAAAGCTACAAATCACCATGTTCTTGTTGATCGTCCTGTCGGCCCTGGCAGCGATTTGCTCGCCGCCAAATTTAAAATGTACGTGCATTGAATCGCCACTCATAATTAACTGTGTTAATTTTTATAATGCGTTAATTTCAGTGTAATTAATCTAATTAACATGTTAAACTGACAGCCCTAGGTTTTATAGTTCGAGAATCAGGAAGTGTGCTTTTAGCATACTAGTTGTTCTTAATAGGGAAAAACTCACCTCTGGTTTCTGGAAGATTTGAAATGCGCTCATAAACGCATCAAGGCCTGCTGTGACGTGGGCCGTCCTCTTGTGGACCCACCACCCGCGGGAGGATTCATGGGGACTGGTGCATTGTGTTCTGGGCAGCAGATCTGTTTGGACTGCTGCCCCTGCGACCCAGAAAATGGAAAAGCGGAAGAAGATGAATGAATGAATGAATGAACCATAAACGCATTGTGGTGAATAATTACAAATGTATATGTAAATTTTAAATGAACAAGTTCTCTTTTTCACATTTTGAAGACAGTAAAAATCAGGTAGAGTTTAACCTCTAATGTTCCCATTGATTCCCATGATGCAATGAGATCTGAGACTGAAAAATGTGGCTAGAATATAGTAGTTTTTTGTTTTTGTTTTTTTTCCTCTTCTTTTTGGTATGCACTTTGTCTTATGAAAACCACATAAGGCTGCATTGCATAAGCCTCACTGCAGGGCTCCAGATAGAAAAGTGAGTTCATATTTTGCCATATTTCATAAGATCTGTGTTATTAAATACAATAAGAGCAAGCCTCCCTGGTGGACTCCCACTTTCTCTGCCTGAAAGGAAACTACAACACTGCAACTCCCCTACGCCCGGTTCACTTTTACCCCTAAATACTACTAAAACAAAGGAATAATATTCATTTCAGTAGAGAATTGTAAGAAGAAAATGTTCATTGTTCACTTACACCATCAAAAATCTAAATAATGCAACCCGAATGACCCACGGCAACTTCTGGAATAGTCTTGTGAATAAGTTCTTTGTCAAAGTGCAATTCTTTTATTTCATATGATTACTACACTGTGCAGTCCAGCAGCCGCATTTATCATTAAACCCGAGATGATTTCCTTTATCGAGCAGCTCATAAAAATGCATTTGGGTTCAGGGGGGAGGACACTAAATCAGCCCAGCGCATTTACATTTGGTGCCACTTAAGTACTCACTCCAACTCCCCTACGCCTGCTTCTAATCAGGGCTGGGTAGTACTCAGTTACATTTACAGTCTATTCTTAAAAAAAAAAAGTACTTTTCAGAGTTGTTTTCCAGCAGGATATGTGTACTCCTGCTTGAGTAATATTTGTTTTGAAGTAACAGTACGAAATGATTTGAACATTTGTGTTTCTTGCACTGCTCCTTCAGATATGATTTAGTTTGAGAACACCAGATTTTGTGTATTATTTAATGTGTTCTTCAACTTTTATTAACTTATTTATAAATCAGGTACTACCCATGACAGTTACTCTTTAAGTTAGTTGTATTACTGACTTGTAGTTTTCCCAAATATTTTCCAAAATACTTTATTACTAATACTTGAGTCAGTATTTTGTACTTCTACTTAGGCTACGTTTATACGGCAATGATCAAAACAGAAGACGCAAAAGTGGCGTCTCGTCTTCAATCGTTTAGACGAGCGTTCTCAACAGGAAATGTTTGTTTATACAAAGACGCAAAAGTGGGCGAATTCGATTGAATATGCATGCCAGGCCGCTAATATAATGTCAGAGCTACCTTTTTCAGGACACCACAGGGGCTCTCATCACGGTTGTTTCGCCCTCGATGTAGGGTCGGAGCTCTTCGCTTAATGCAACAAGAGCATAGAACGCATTTGAACTACGGGGGGCCACAATCGCAAGAGGGTGTCACCGAAATGTTTGGTCAGACATAATGCATAGCCTATAGGCTACATTATACACGGACAGGCACGTAATGCGTATCTCAGTCATGTCAACCAGCACAGAGCCACACAGCATAAAATGCACAAGAGCACCTCGGTAGTCGGTGGTAACGCAACTTAAACTGCTAAAGTGCTAAAGCCCTATGAGAAACACAGAACCAGACAAGTGCACTTGGTGGTGCTCAGACAGAGGAAAGTATGGGAATATGCCTGCAGTTTTATCAGAGCTGTGTGTGTGTGTGTGTTGCGCGCGCATGCGCGTGTGTGTTTCCACAATATGCCAGATAACTGCGCAGAATAATGCCCAAAGAGCCAACGCTAACCCAGCATCAGTTATTACTTTAATTCACAATATGCCAGCACAGAAGTGCGCAGAACTGCCCAGAAGTGCCAACAAGAGCTTGTTTAGTCATTCTGAAGTTTTCCACCCAAGCACTGTCATCAACTAATCCATTCTCAAAATTGTCCCACCGCTGACTGGTTCTGCCCGGTCAAACTCGCCTCTGTCACCTGCGACGTATTGTTATTGTTTTTACCGGCTTGGCGCATCAGCTGTATGTGACGTGAACATGTTTTGCGCTTCTTGCCGTTTAGACGGATACGCGACCCGGGCCATCTTCAGAACTCCACACTCTGGAAGGAGTCTTCAGATTTTTGCGGTTTCAGAGCCCGACGGCGCCGCCGCCGTGTAAACGATAGATACTTCCGATAGAATATTTTGTCGTTTTCAGTCGCAATCGTCCTCGTCTAAACGGCCCCTTAGTTATATTGTCACTTGTGTAATCCTTGAGTACTCCAGGTGCCCTGCCCTCCCTCCCCCAATGACACTGCTGCTTAAATGATACTTAATTGACACTGACACTGCTGCTTAAATGGCACCATTTGAGCATTATTACGCTCCACATTGTGTGTTTTACCTATTTGCATCATATACAGGTTTACTGTACTTCTGCTACAGGTATATGTGATGTTTTAGTCATGGTGTTTATTGTCTTCTTTATCAGATGTTTTATGTTCACTGTGGGCCTAGGGGGCGCTGCAATTTCAAATCCTGTGTGTGCAACCTGTGCATATGTTTTTTGACAATAAAGCTGATTTTGAACTTTGAATTTTGTGTGATCCACTGACTCAATTCTCTCAACTGGACAAAGTTTTTTGAGCGGAAAAAACAAAACAAAACATTTTTTTGCTACTTAGTTATAGTGTTTTGAAGTATCTTTATTCGTATTTGAGTATATGGTGACCTGATTTTCAAATTAAAAAAAACTGGAATACCCTCAGCTCAGCACCTGTTTGGTGATAATAAAATTGTGAAAAGGTACGTTGTGTAACTTTTCTAATGGAGGGTCAATTTTGAATGTTTCACAGTATAGCATTAAACCTTTCCATTTTCATAGAGACTGAACCAGGCCAAGTTACAGGTCAGATCTGCGGAGAGGTGACCCTGCTCACAGTCAGAATGTCTGGTTTCTAGGTATATTTTGAGCTATAAAACCACATGTAATTGAATAAATGTAAAGTAGAGCTGTTTAATGCGGCATGGTGGCTGAGTGGCTAGCACTCACGCTTCACAGCAAGAAGGTTCCGGGTTCGATCCCAGTGTGGCACATTGGTATGGCCGTAAGATTCGCGTCACCCGGGCCTTTCTGTGTGGTGTTTGCATGTCTGTCTCCGGGCACTCTGGTTTCCCCCATCAACCCACAACATGCACCGTAGGTAAAATCCTCCATCTTAGGTCATGACTAAACCGAAGCAAGAAGATCATGGAGATGTGCTGCCCACTGCTCCTAATAACAGGATGGGTCAAATGCAGAGGACAAATTCTCCTGTGTGAAATCAATAAAGTCAATCTTCTTCTTCTTAATGTCACACTGTGGGACATTCCAGGCAGAGCAACGACATATCCAAACAAAAAGTTGCGTAAAATTGCTACACATTCACAAGTCAGTATATAATCATTGCAACTCAGTCTATTTTCTTTGTGCTCTGGCCATGTTCGAGGACATTTTCTTGTATTTTGGCTAAATGAATGGCAATTTATTCCCCTCTTTATGGTTGGCTGGTATCAGATTGGTCAAAAATAAGGAAATCTGGGACATTTCTTGTATAAAACTGACATAAATCACCAGTTTTGGATTAATCTGCTGGAAAATGGCTCCAAACACAGGGTCAGAACTGTAATTCTCCCAGGTAAATGTGAACATCCGCTCATTTTACTTGACTACAATCTTTGGCCGGTCCACCTACCTCTGCTTCCAGCTACACTACACTTTCATCAAGCATCCCCTTCCAGCGCATAATATTTAACGAACGCCATTGATTGATATTGTAATAAATTGGAGTAATTGCGTCTGTGGCTCTTACATTAAGCCGCCAGCTACTGTTTCCTCCTCTATACGTTATGTAATCAAGGAGCAAATTATGCAAATGGCGTGCGGTAATCAGAGCCGGGGCGCCACGATAGAGAAGCTTTGGCGACGATAAGCTAATTATGCGTGCCGCTGTTTTGTCAACTGAACGTTAGCTTTAATGGATGGACGACGAAAACAACGCAGATGATATAGGTCTCCCAGCATATGGATAACAGCCGAACAGTCAGACGCCATCGCGGGTTATGATGCAGGAAATAAAGAGCCCATTTTAACGCTATTTTCTGATCTGTTATAATGTTTCCTCATCGCAAACAGACCTGGAGTTGTGTTTTGTTTTATTCACACATGTTTAAAGGTCACGTGGCATGAAATTTTCACTTTCTGAGGTTTTTGAACGTTAATGTGAGCTCCCCTACCCTGTTTAGGCCCCCCCCCCATGGTTAAAAGTTGCGAAATGTCTAAACTGAGCATTTGCGATCCAAAAAATCGGAGCTCAAACGGGCGATTTTGAACAAGGCACGTCTGTCTGTACTCAGCGTCTCTGTAAATCACGCCCAGAGAGTTTGGACTGCGAATGCGCTAGGCAATGCGAAATGCGTTTTTTTTATTTGCCTGGAGGCACGTCCGAGTGTTTCTAGGCTCGGAAGTCCTTTATCTGAGCCTCTGGACCTTTGAACAGCAGTGGTTTAATTTTATTTTCTGTGGAAATGTGTTTATTTTTCAATGGAACGCTTCAAATCTCTCCCCCCGTGCAAAAAATGCAAAAAATGGATCAGCTGAGAGCTAGAGCGGAGAGCGGAGAGTTTGGCCACGCCCCCACCCTCTACTATAGGCCAGCTCTTTTCCTCCTCATTTGCATTCAAGCAACAACGCCCATTATGGAGTGTTCAGAGAGAGAAAAAATACTCTTTCTCATCTTATCTCTGTTTCTCATGCACTGAGTGTTGATTTTGAAGAAGGATTCATTTACAGTATTAGGGAACCATTAAGGAGCCATATAAAAGCATCAAGAAGTACCATGTCATGGGATCTTTAACAAACAAACCCTGCGTACTGTATTTAGGCTGAGTTCTTCTCTCAAATGAAAAACACTTTTTTTCGTAAGTAGAGTCGCAATGTAAAAGGCCTGATTCATTCCAAGGCCCCCAATACCCTTTAAAACAAAATACAGGATGCTACAAGTGTATTTATGTTTCGGGGGATTCAGGCGGCTGCGAAGCCGAGCGCGCATTATTTGAATTTTTGAGATTTCGCGTTTCGTAATTTGAATTTTCTTTCGTATTCAGAGATGAAAATTTTACGTAAAGGCGTTTCGTAACTTGAATTATTCGTTAGTTGGGTCTTTCGTAAGGTGAGGTATGACTGTAGTGTTTTTAAACTCCATACCCCTTCACTAGAATCATAAAATATACAACAAACAACCAATTAAAATTCAAATTAATTAAAAGTGAAGACAGCCCAATTGTTTTTATATGTAGAATACTGCTACCGCTCAAATTGAACTTCTCCTTTGATCAATACTGCTACTGTTTTTTGTTAGCACTGAAACACAAACATCTTTCTGAACAAAGAAGTGTCCTTCGCTAATAAAAAGTATTCATCTTATTTGTGTACTTTTTAACGTGTTGTCAGTCTGACTGTCTCCTCTTTATTTATTTTTCATTTTATTATAAAGTTTTTCATGGGCTTTCCCTCCCCTCCTTAAAAGGATTTTATTCAAATAAAAATTATCAGTAGGATGGGAACAAGGGTCACAACCCCGGGGGAACTGCGAGGTCCCGCGCAGACCCCGTGGGAACTGTGAGGTCCCGCTCAGACCCCTGGGGAACTGCGAGGTCCCACGCAGACCCCGTGGGAACTGTGAGGTCCCGCTCAGACCCCGGGGGAACTGCGAGATCCCGCGCAGACCCCGGGGGAACTGCGAGGTCCCGCGCAGACCCCGTGGGAACTATGAAGTCCCGCTCAGACCCCTGGGGAACTGCGAGGTCCCGCGCAGACCCCGGGGGAACTGTGAAGTCCCGCTCAGACCCCTGGGGAACTGCGAGGTCCCGCGCAGACCCCGGGGGAACTGTGAGGTCCCGCGCAGACCCCGGGGGAACTGTGAGGTCCCGCGCAGACCCCCTGGGAACTGCGAGGTCCCGCCGAGACCCCCTGGGAACTGCGAGGTCCCGCCCAGACCCCCTGGGAACTGCGAGGTCCCGCCCAGACCCCGTGGGAACTGCGAGGTCCCGCCCAGACCCCGGGGGAACTGCGAGGTCCCGCGCAGACCCCGGGGGAACTGCGAGGTCCCGCTCAGACCCCTGGGGAACTGCGAGGTCCCGCGCAGACCCCAGGGAAACTGTGAGGTCCCACACAGACGCTCTACATTCAGACAAAGTGTCTCTCAGTCAGAGGCACTAAGTTCTGGAACCCATTATCGATAAGACAGACTCCAACACTGGCTACTTTCAAATCACACTTGAAACAGCTAAAGGAAAACCAGACTTGTGGACAGTTTTAGTGTATGCTGCTATTGTTACTTTTTATTGTTTTTTGCTGTGGTGTCACCTGCCTAGGGACTGCAAATGGAAATTAGCATTTTTGCTACAATCAGGCGTATTTACGCTGCAATGTTGTAGATGTTCATTAATATGCACTGTCCCTATTAAATAAAACAATACATAAATAAATTTTAGCAAGACTCAGCAAAAAACTCATAGAGATAAAATTGGACAGGACGCAGTGATGTTAACCATGCACAGAGCCTGCACAGGCAGTCTGTACTGAACAAAAGGTCAAAGTATAGCTGTTATCTTGAAAACTAATGCTTCTTGACATCACAAGGTGGAACAGAGCATTTTGATGATAAACCTGGAGTTGTGTTTTGTTCCATTTACACGTGTTTGAGTAATTCTGCATTGTTTGCGATGAGGTAACAACATTAGAACGTGGCTAAAAGCTCACAGGAGTTAATTTTGTGTAATATGCGAGGAAATGCTAATATTATTGCGTTGCGTTTATGGTTTCGCGTTTGGCTTGGCTGGATGTCAAACCCCTGAGACGGCAGGATTAGCAGTTATCCGTCTTGATTCATTGTATGAGGTTTAAGCAGAGTTCATTGTAATGAGGCAATGATGTAAATGCGTTTTCCACCCACTTGCCAATAACAAGTTTATACAATGGGCAATTCATTTTCACTGTCCAAACTTTGAGAAGTGATCGAACATCGAAATGAAACTTTGAGGACAAAAGTCTGTCACTAAAGTGCATCAGATACAACATATGTTTTATGACGTCCTGTAATTTGATATTAAAGCTGCTGTATTTGATTTTTACTGTCTTAAAAACGTGAGCGAGAGAACTAGTTCAAATGGCAGTTTTACAAAGTTATTCCTCACTTACCTTATGCGTTCAGAGCATCCTAATTGTACATTGTGATGAGTTTAAAAGAGCTTTTCACAATTTTCAGAGACCAGAGTGATAAAGCTAACATCAACAACTAGCATGCTACCATGGACTTCCTGATTATCTGATTATACCTCTAGATCTGCCTATAAAATATATCTGTAATGGGGCAAGGTACATTTTGCTCAAATACGAGCCTGGACTGGTAATCGGGCATACCGAGCATTTTCCCGGTGGGCCGACAGTCCTTGGAGCCGATGCTGTTTTTTTTTTTTTTTTTTACTTAGAGACTGGACCACAATTTAGAGGAGGTGGCCCATTGGTTCATCTTCAATACAGACAGTGGACTAAACAAATCAGGATAGAGAAGTTTACGAGAGCGGTCCCACCCCTTTCTCTGCACTGATCCCTGCCAGTTTCAGTGTTGAGCGTGGAAACATGGAGAAGCGGCAGAAAGGGGGTGTGGAGAAGTTCCGGGCTAAAAGATTAAAAAGTCTCACTATAGACGCTGCAAAATGTTTTAAAATAACAGACATATTCTCTAGAGGGGCTGCTGGAGCCTCCACTTCCTCTGCAGCATAGGTGGAAGGTGGACAGGGAGAGGAGCGGCCAGAGACTGTGGACAGGGAACGATAGGGAACCCGAGGGAACCCGAGGAAACCCGAGGGACAGAATGACCAGGGAAGTGTAGCACAGGCACAGCAGTAAGCAAGTAGTAATGTTAGGATAATACCGGGACTTTAAGGTGATGGACAGGCATGAAAATCGCTCACCTTTTGGCGAAATTCACAGTTTTGAAGCCAAAACAGGTGACCTACGTGAATCGTGTAGATTCGATGGGAAAGTTTTGTGTGTGTGTGTGTGTGTGTGTGTGTGCAAGATGCATTTTAAATAAACCATTGAATGTGTAGTTCCTGCAAGTTTGCTGGTGTTTTTTGGGAGCTGGGATTTCTCCTTTAAATTGCTTAAATTGCTTCAGGGAACACATACATAAATTAGTCTGTTGTGCTCTGCTAATTATGAGGAGCCAGTCTAAGCCAGAAATGCCAGGGCTGTTTTTTTTATCCCAGTTCAGCCCTGCTCAAACACATGGGGAAAAACTGTAGAGGCTATATGTAGATGTATTAGGTAGTTTCTCTGTTAAAAATGGTTGGGTTAATAGTTTAATCTGAAACACACTCATTAGTCATGGTTCAATATACAGACCTAATAAACCAGACCCCCCAGGATTTCGCGGGCATTTTTTGTGATTGTCGCGGGCTAAAATGCCTGAATTTGCGGGAGCATTTCCAAAAAGTTGCGATGAAAGTTTCAGTGCTTTTAAGGTTTTTGTTGCGATTTTGTTGCGGGAGGAAGTGAAAGTTGCAATAAATAGATGCGATTTTCGCTTTTTGTAATTAAAATTGAGTAATATTTTGAATACTGAGTTATTACTGACAAAGAATAATACAAAAACACAGAGATCACAGATATGGTCCTAAAACAACCTTACCAATATCGAAAATAAATGACTACTAGGAGGGGAACTGTTTTACGCGGTCTTTTGCTGTTATTTTTGTGGGCAAATGGCGCCGCAGACATGTTTCTTTGCCATTAGAAGCCGTGTCTCAATTCCCAGAGCGCGCGGCTCGGAGCGTGGCCCGAAGGGCATGTGCGTCACACATTTCGACAGTACACCGGCGCGACGACTGCTGTCCCACTTCTTTTTTGTCCCATGCGCAGTTAACACGCGGTCCGAAGACCGCAGTCGTTAAGCGGTCAGCGGACTGCAGTCAGGGCTGAGCAAGTGTGCACCGCCTTGACTGCAGTCTGAGCCCCCTTCGGGCCGCGCTCCGAGCTGTGCGCTCTGGGAACTGGGGAAACGGCCGCAGTTTCGTTTTGTCACACGGAAGTAAAGCAGAAGGAAGTTGGTCGGCGTTCAATACGTCGCCGATGATTGGTCAAAATTAGTAAAAATTGCAGAAAAGTTGCGGTGATTGGTCAAAATTGCAACACTGCCCTGAATTCACGGGGATTGGCTGAAGTTGCGTTGAAGTTGCAAATCGCAACATCGCGAATTCCTGGAGGGCCTGATAAACCTATTTATCACAAACTCGATGAGGTTAGGCCTCCTCAAAGTCTGGTTCTCACAGATGTCCAGTAAAATAGGCCAACAATATTTAGTCTGCCAAATCTGTCATTTTTCAGTCTCAAATCAGACCTACTTAATCGCCTAATGGATCATTTGGAGTACTTTGTAAGTTATAAATTATTGATCTATATGGAGAGAATGCAAAGCAGTGGACTTGGCTCCTGCTTCTGCACTGACCAGAAAAGCCACGTAAAGAAGACCTAACCCTGTATGTCTTTTTTTTTATGCTTAGTAGAGCATTATGGAACTTTCCAAGCCAATCAATCTCCATGGGGACATGTGTAGTGACATAGATACCTTTATTTGCAGTTTTTACATTTTAGTTAAATACTGAGACATATTTTATTGTTTATATTTTAGTTTTGAAGTTTGAATGCATTTTACTACAAATTGGTATTAGTATTGGATCAATATCACAGTACTTGCTATAGTATTATTTGGTATTGTATTGAAACCAAAATTACTACACATTACCCATCGCTATTGATAGCTTCTGGACAGAAACTGAAATGTCTCTTATAGAGGGGGTATTATGTAAAATGGACAGCTGATCAAAAAACATGCCTGAAGAGGTTTAAAGCTACACCGAGTAGTGAGAGCAGCTGAGAGAATCATGGGTGTCTCTCTCCCCTCACTGCAGGACATCTACCGCACCCGCCGCACTCTGCAAAGCCCTCTGGGTGATCCCACCCACCCATCCAACTGCTTCTTCAGTCTGCTGCCATCAGGAAGGAGACTGAGGAGCCTCAGGGCAAAGACCATCAGACTGAAAGACAGCTTCATCCACCTGTCAGGATGCTGAACTCTCTCCCTGCCCTCCCTCCCCCAATGATACTGCTGCTTAAATGACACTGCTGCTTAAATGACACTGACGCTGCTGCTTAAATTACACTGACACTGTTGCTTAAATTACACAATTTGAGCTTTATTACACTACACATTGTGTGTTTTTACCTATTTGTATAAGCCAACTGTACTTTTGCTATGTGTATATGTGATGTTGTAGTCATGGTGTTTATTGTCTTGTTTATCAGGTTCACTGCGGGCCTAGGGAAAGCTGACTTTGAACTTTTAAGTTTCCCCTCATTATTTACACTCTGAAGTTGTATTTGAAGTGATTCGTGCATGTTTGAGTAACACTGGTCTACACAGTTTTGAACTTGATCTGCTTCCGAGATTGTCTTGTTTATCAAATGTTTTATGTTCACTGTGGGCCTAGGGGGCGCTGCAATTTCAAATCCTGTGTGTGCAACCTGTACATATGGTTTTGGACAATAAAGCTGACTTTGAACTTTGAACTTAAAGTCTTTCATGCATGTTTAGGTAATGCAGCAATCTCTCCCAGTGGCTAGTTGAACCCGCCTTATGATAAGCTGTACGATTCTCAGACGATTCTCAGCCCACATACCTCACCTGATGCAATGTGCAGTATTTTCATTAGTGAAATGCACTTGAGATAACACTCTGAAGGGGGAGCGTGAAGAGCCAAGAGAGGGGAAATTCAGAGAAAATGTAACTGAACATGCCCCCCCCAAATTTTCCATACAATAAAAGGTAACATGGTGATCTAAAAATGTTATATGTTAGCAGTAAATACCCCATAGAATTGTAATAGCTCCTCTTTAACCTGAAAAATTCAACAACAACTTTTTAATTTGAAGCTTCAGTTACAACGCGCCGCGCTTGGGCGACTGAAGCATTATAAATAAGATAAACTGGGATTTTGGAGAGAGAAAGACAAAGATTTTAGAGGTTCAAATTTATTACCAAATACACTTTTTGGCAGCTGTACTAATTTGGCTGCCAAGATTGTAATGTATTTTTTGGTTATAATTCACCTTTGTTTATCTGTGGCGTTGTAAATCAGTACTTCTTTTGAGGAGCGAGCCAGTGTGATCAGTACGGACATTATTGATAGCACTCCGCAGACGGTACGCTAACAGGAGTCTCCTTTTTGTCCCCCGCACTAGCTAACATTTGGGAGTCATAAATCCGTCTGCACTGTTGATTTGCACTGTCGGCTAGCACTACAGTGGCTACAGATGTTATTTGTAGGATAATGAATTTTGCGAAGTAAAAAAAACAAACAAAAGTGGGCCGAAACCTTGAGTTGTATGTTGAGAAAAATGTGACTTGAATTCTACCAGTCCTGAAAATCCTAACCCTGTATAAATCATCATAAGATGAAGTGTGTTAGTAGATGAAAAGGTTGATTCTACATGCATTGTTGAATGTCCTATATTAGCTTTAAGTCATGTTAGAATGTTGTCATCCAAAATGTTCTTTTCCACCTTATGATGTCATGAAGAGATAGTTTACCAAAAGTTCTCCTGAAAGCCAGCATAAATAATGGTCCACAAAATTGACTAATTACTGATTATGAGCTTCAAGATACATTAGAACAGACCCGGGCATTTTAAGGCCCGGGGGCCAAATATTTTACTATTGTTACGCCTTAGCCGAGGGCCGACTGTGACCGGCCCGCAAACGGTTGCTTGGAATTAAGAAAATAAAACCTTCTTTCAAAATTGTACATAATGGATTTGTACTGATGATCATCTGTCGGACTTCACATCTCCACCTCAAACATGAACCTGACTTTGATGCACTTAAAGCTCAACAGAGGCTAGAGTTCTCTCACTGATCAAGAAAAAAACACTTAACATGCTAACTTTGACTTTTTGTACACAGTTTGGCAGTTGGACTAAATTGTTTTACTGGATTTTATTCTCTGGATCCTTACAGACAAATTGAGAGCAAGTTTATGGTGAAATACAGAGTTTGACCTGTGCAAGGCATTCTAAGGTAAGCTAACCTCGTTTTGTGCTTTTCCGTATAAAAGCCCCATGTGCTCGGGGAGTGATTGTTTTGCAGGGAAATGAATTGACTGAAAAAGAGTTACAAATGTTTCACGTTTACCATTGTTTTGAATTATTTAACTGATCGGGAATGTGTGTTTTCATGAGAAAAAAAAAAAAAAAACGGGACCGCGGCTCATGCGCGGGTCCCTCGAGGTCTGCCGTAGCTAAAACAGAAAGTGCAATAACACAGAAATTACCAGCTTCTGTAAACAATGCTATTTACTGGACATTATAGCACCTGTAAGAAATGAAAACTACTTTCACCACTGGTCCTCTATTCGCTTTAAACCATGTTAGAATGTTGTTACAGCCCTCCACAATATTTTCTGCTTCTCATTTGACCCCTGGGGAAAAATAATTGCCCACCCCTGCATTAGAATGTTGTTACCTAATCAAAAACATACCTGAAATTGTGTTTTGTTGCATGATTCCAGTGAAGATGTATGGAGTTTAAAGGTGTATTGTATAACTTTTCGAGTGGAACATCTGTCAAATGCTTTTCCCCATGGAGATGTAATTGCTTTAGCTGGAATGTGTGTAGAATCCCTTTTGCCAGGTAGAATCCATGGCAAAAGGACAAGTTCAGTTTGTCAACTGGACAAAAGTTGATTTGGTCGAAAATGTTTCACTTCTTGGATAAACATATTCGACCTTTGTCTGGAATGCTTCACAGTATGGCATTAAATCTTTCTATCATCATGGAGACCAAACCAAACCAAATAATCAGATCTGTGGAGAGGCAACCCTGCTCACAGTCAGAATGCCTGTTTTTCAAGGTATTTTTGAGCTGTAAAACCACGTGTAATTGAATAAATGTAAGGTATTTCATTTAATTAATTTATTCATTTCGAGCAGGTCAACACAAGGAAATACATGCATGTTAACCAATGTACAGTTAAATACATTCATTTTTTGCTTGAAAAGGAAATGTATTGAATCCCACCCCTGTCTTCCAAAACATAACTTAAATCATTGAATATAGCTTCCTTAGGCAGAGCTGTTTAATGTCCTACTGTGGGACATTCCAGACAGAGCAATGACATATCCACAGAAACAAGCAGGTGACAGACCCCTAACCAAAAAGTTAAATAGTGCATGTTTAAAAACACAGTGGACCACTTCTTGTATTACCACATCATATCACAAGGTAGAACAGAGTGTTTTCTGTTTGAAAGAAGAACTCGCGGTTTGTGTGCTAAACGTGTGAATGAAACAAAACAAAACTCCAGGCCTGTTTGTGATGAGGAAACAATATTATAATAGATCAGAAAATAGCGTAATATGAACCCTTTAGAATAGTCATTTTTGGCTGTGCTACAAGTTCCCAGTCAGTTCCAGTTTGCCTGTAGCTGTGTATTAAATCACAAGTACAAGTTGTTTGGACAGCCATGTTTTGGGGGAGCTTTTATGTGTTTATTATGGTTCAGAGTGAAGGAATCTTCTGACAGGGCAACTCCCATCTTCAACCCGCAGACGGATAATGATCTGGGGGAGATACCAGGAACTATGGTCACATGACATCATACAGGCATTTAAGTGGTGTGCGGAGATGAGAGTAGAAAGATTTATTGGTTTATAGGGATGACCATAACTAGAATTGCATCACTGATGTGAAAAGAGATGAGGGGAAATCCAATGGAATAGAAAATGTCTTAGATGTTAAAGATGTATTAAAAGTAGTAAATTACTGTACTTAAAGGTCCCATGGCATGAAATTTTCACTTTCTGAGGTTTTTGAACGTTAATGTGAGCTCCCCTACCCTGTTTAGGCCCCCCCCCCCATGGTTAAAAGTTGTGAAATTTCTAAACTGAGCATTTGCGATCCTTTTCTGCGTTACAAAAAATCGGAGCTCAAACGGGCGATTTTGAACAAGGCACCTTATTGACGTCAGATCAAAAAAAGAAATGCAAATGCAGTTCCACCCCTGTCTGTCTGTACTCAGCATCTCTGTAAATCACGCCCAGAGAGTTTGGACCGCGAATGCGCTAGGCAATGCGAAATGCGTTTTTTTATTTGCCTGGAGGCACGTCCGAGTGTTTCTAGGCTCGGAAGTCCTTTATCTGAGCCTCTGGACCTTTGAACAGCAGTGGTTTAATTTTATTTTCTGTGGAAATGTGTTTATTTTTCAATGGAACGCTTCAAATCTCTCCCCCGTGCAAAAACAAGGAAATGGATCAGCTGAGCGCTCAGAGCCCAGAGCGGAGAGTTTGGCCACGCCCCCACCCTCTACTATTGGCCAGCTCTTTTCTCCTCATTTACATTCAAGCAACAACGCCCATTATGGAGTGTTCCAGAGAGAGAAAACATACTCTCTCATCTTATCTCTGTTTCTCATGCACTGTGTTGATTTTGAAGAAGGATTCATTTACAGTATTAGGGAACCATTAAGGAGCCATATAAAAGCATCAAGAAGTACCATGTCATGGGATCTTTAAAGGGCCATATTTTCTATTTTCTGATCTACAGTACGTTATAATGTTGCTTCCTCATCGCAAACATAACTGGGGTTGTGTTTTGTTTCATTCACACATGTTTAACACCCGAAAGTTCTTCTCTCAAACAGAAAATACTCTGTTCCACCTTGTGATGTCATGTATACAGGGAGAGAGAAAGAGCAAACTGTTGCATGAAAAAAAACAATCCAACAATCCTCTGTTTTTATTTCCTTAAAGTATTTTCTCTGAAGGTCTTTTGCCACATTTGCTGCCACATATGGTGTAAGAACTTGTGCTCTACTGTGTTTTTAAACTCCATACACCTCCACTAGAATCAGTTGGCTAACTTCAAATTTGGAATTCCTTATATCTACTCAAGCAGAGGTCAAATGTAGCTGTTTACTTGAAAACTACCACTACATGACATCACAAGGTGGAACAGAGCAGTTTGAGCTTGGGAGACGTAGACAGACTAGTTCAGGACTTTTCAAACATGTGTGAATGAAACAAAACACAACTCTAGGTATGTTTTTGATGAGGTAACAACATTCTAACACCCTACAAGTGTCAATTTTGCATAGTATAAGACAGGGCTGGACTGGCATTTTTGGCTTAGACCGGCCCCTCATAATTAGCAGAGCACAACGGACTAATTTATGTTTGTGTTCCTTGAAGCAAAGTATTTTACTATTGTTACGTCTTGGCTGAGGGGAAACCACGGCGCAACATTTAAAGGAAAAATCCCAGCTCCTGAAAACCACCAGCAAACTCGCAGTAACTACATTAGACATTTCTGTGGAAACTAAGGAAGAAAAAAAAAAATGTACTCAACGAATCTACATGATCAAGATCAAGATCAAGATTGTTTATTTGTCATATGCAGAATCAACACAAGGTCAACAATGCAATGAAATGCTTAGGATCAGAAGAACCGTTGACTCGCTAAGATAGTCAAGAAGTACTAATAACATGCAATAATAGTACATGGTAAAAAAAGTGTTGTAAAGTGCAGGGGAAGAGGTAAACAATATAATAAACAATATAATAAACAATATAATAAAATATGTAATAAAAAAAAAACAAGGTACAATGTACAAGGTGCAGGTAGGATTAAATCAAGATCAAATAAGGTGTAAGTATTTCACAGATTGCACATAATATGGTGTGGTGTAGGTGTTGCATGTGGATTACGTATTGCACATAGTGTGGTATAAATATTGCACATAGTGTGGTATAAATATTGCACATGTAACAGTAATTTACAGTGAGGTAGTGACAAACATGATATATTCATATAGAGCAGCAGCAGTAAACATAATTATGCATAATGAAAGGTAGTTTAGTGCAGTATTATTGAGAGTTCAGTATTATTTAGAGTATTACCCAGAGTTCAGTAGTCTGACAGCTTGGGGGTAATAGCTGTCTTTGAGTCTTTTTGTGCGTGCTGGCAGGCTCCTGTATCGTCTACCAGAGGGTAGCAGACGGAAGAGTCCTTGTGCCGGATGAGTATGGTCCTTAGTGATGCTGCGTGCCTTACGCAGACCCCTGCTGTGGTAAATGTCCTGGATGCAGGGGAGACTGCTGCCAGTGATGTCCTCTGCCGCTCGCACCACCCTCTGTAGTGCTTTGCGGCTCTGAGCGGTGCAGTTCCCATACCACACTGTGATGCAGCCCGTCAGCAGGCTCTCGATGGTGCACCTGTAGAAGTTTGTGAGGATGCTGGTGTTCATACCAAACTTCCTCAACTTCCTCAGGAAGTAGAGTCTTTGTCGGGCTTTCTTAACCACAGTGTCTGTATGTAGTGTCCAGGACAGATCCTCAGTGATGTGTACCCCGAGGAACTTAAAACTGCTGACCTGCTCCACCTCAGCGTTGTTGATGGAGATGGGGGGATGCTGGTCTACACGCTGTCTCCTGAAGTTCACGATCATTTCCTTAGTTTTGCTGACGTTCAGAGAGAGGTTATTTTCCTGACACCAGCTGGTCAGTGATTTCACCTCGTCTCTGTAGGCACTCTCATCGTTGTTGGTGATGAGGCCTAGGATGGTGGTGTCGTCAGCAAACTTGAGGATGGTGTTGGACCTGTGCCTGGCGGTACAGTCATAGGTGAACAGGGAGTACAGGAGAGGGCTGAGAACACAGCCCTGGGGTGCCCCAGTGCTGAGGACACATGTGGAGGAGACGTGGCTGCCGATCCTCACCGCCTGTGGCCTGTTGGTGAGGAAGTCCCATATCCAGCAGCAGATGTAGTCCCCAGGCCCAGGGCGGTGAGCTTAGAGACCAGTTTGGAGGGGATTATGGTGTTGAATGCCGAGCTGTAGTCGATGAAGAGCATTCTCACATATGTGTTTCCTCTCTCCAGGTGACTGAGAGAGGTGTGGACTGCTAGAGCAATAGCGTCGTCTGTAGACCGCTTTGCTCTATATGCAAACTGCAGGGGGTCCAGGGTGTCGGGGAGGGAGTCACAGATGTGTCTCTTAATGATTCGTTCAAAGCACTTCATGATGACAGATGTGAGTGCTATGGGCCGATAGTCATTAGGACAGGATGCTGTGGGGGTCTTTGGGATGGGGACTACAGTGGAGGTCTTGAAGATGGTGGGCACGATAGACTGGCTCAGAGACAGGTTGAAGATGTTGGTGAACACCCCGGCGAGTTGATCAGCACAAGCCCTCAGCACCCGTCCGGGGATGCCGTCGGGTCCTGGTGCTTTGCGGGGATTCACTCTCTTGAACGCCCGTCTCATTGTAGCAGTGTCTATTCATGTAGGGCACCTGTTTTGGCTTCAAAATGGTGAATTTCGCCAAAAGGTGAGCGATTTTCATACCTGTCTATTACCTAAAAGTACCAGTATTATCCTAACATTACCACCTGCTTACTGCTGTGCCTGTGGGACACTTCCTGGTCACTTTGTCCCTCAGGTTCCCTGTCCACAGTCTCTGGCTGTTCCTCTCCCTGTCCACCTTCACCCTGGGCTGCAGAGGACGTGGAGGCTCCAGCAGCCCCTCCAGAGAATATGTCTGTTATTTTAGAACATTTTGCAGTGTCTATAGTGAGACTTTTTAATCTTTTAGCCTGGAACTTCTCCACACACCCTTTCTGCCGCTTCTCCATGTTTCCACGCTCAACACTGAAACTGGCGGGGATCAGCGCAGATAAAGGGGCGGGACCGCTCTCGTAAGCTTCTATATCCTGATTGGTTTAGTCCACTGTCTATATTGAAGATGGACCAATGGGCCACCTCCTCTAAATTGTGGGCTGGTCTCTAAGTAAAAAAAGTGCCCCCTAGCACTGTCGGCCTACCGGGAAAATCCCCGGTATGCCCGATTACCAGTCCAGTCCTGATATAAGACCTTTAATAGAATCGTAAGTCGTAAATGTAAATATTAAAAAGAAGAGAAAGAGAAAATGTTTTGATCCAAAGTGAACTGTCCCTTTAAATCCTGATCCTGTCCATCTTGTTGACTCCCAACTTCACCACGGTCAGATCCTTCCACCTCTGTCCTCTCAGTTATAAATTGCATGTCATAACAAGAATCCTAATCAGGGAAGATAAGCCGAAAATGACAACAAATAGTGTGGCGGAGCGTTTATTATCTTGCTTTTGTATTCGCAACACATGGAATCATTTCAGTGTTCCCATAATATTATTTAGTAGCTCTATATAGTTTTCATTCAGACGGCCTCCTCACCACAGCTCACCGTGTGGTAGGTCCATGTGTTTTATTGGTATGTGACTCATTATATGGAATGAGCTCTGCGGCTCAGTCCCACCATAATAGGTTCCATTTGCAATTTAACTGATTTCCTAATCGGCTTTTAAAAGAGCGGTTCCACACAAAGCCTGGTGAACGCAGGAGCAGCTGTGCACATGCCTCTGCTCACTGGGACTTACACTCATCCTGTTCTTGGGGCTGTTTAAAGCCACACTTTAACAGATGATACTGAAATAAATGCTGCTAATTCTGCAACTGCGGTTCTTAATATTAATGCCGTTTTGACAGTGTGCCTGAATGGAAAAATGTTCTTTTAAGAGGGTGTTATAATCCTTTGAGGTATAAATCATCATATTACCTTTTATTTTATTCCTCTCCTTAACATGATGGAGGAGTTTGAGCTACCAAATGATGGCAAAAGGAGAAATTCAATTTGTCACCTGGACAAAAGTTTATTTAATACGTTTTGCCAAATACAGCTCTGGAAAAAAAATAAGAGACCACTGCATTTTTTTCTGAAATCAGCATCTCTACATGTATTACAGCCATTCCATTCCAGCGTCTGTTGAATTCCAACACAAACACAAAGCTGAGCTACTTCAGTTCTTGCACCAGGAGTGGAATAAAGTCACCCAAGAACAATGTGAAAGACTTGTGGAGAGCATGCCAAGACGCATGAAAGCTGTGATTAAAAATAAGGGTTATTGCACCAAATATTGATTTCTGAACTCTTCTTAAGTGTAAACATTAGTATTATGTCGTTTTAAAATTAATTTGATCTTATTTCTTTGCATTGTTTGAGGTCTGAAAACATGTATCTTTTTTGTTATTTTGACCATTTGTCATTTTCAGCAAATAAATGCTCTAAACGATAATATTTTTATTTGGAATTTGGGAGAAATGTTGTCAGTAGTTTATAGACTCAAAACAAAAATGTTCCTTTTGCCCAAACACATACCTATAAGTAGTAAAATCAGAAAAACTTATCATTTGTCTTATCATTTGTCTTATTTTTTTCCAGAGCTGTACTTTTCACCACTGGATCAAATAAACTTTTGTCCAGTTGACAAATTAAATTTCTCCTTTTGCCATGGATTCTACCTGGACGAGTGAGGGATTCTACACACCCTACCAAATGATGCTTCCTCCCTTAGAGACAAGGTGAGGAGCTCAGTCACGCTGGAGGAGCTTGGAGTAGAGCCACTGCCCCTCCACGGTGAGGTATTTCAGGCATGTCCCACCAGGAGGAGGCCCCGGGGAAGACTCAGGACACACTGGAGGGACTATGTCTTAGACTTAGACAAACTTTATTGATCCACAAGGAAAATTGTTTTGGGTACGGTAATTGTCGATTAAGACGTTGGTCGATCAAAATGCATTAATTGTAATTAACCGCTAACCGCGGACACGCGGACCCGCGCGGTCATGAAACAAGGCAACCGCGCTGCGCCAAGCTCGACTCACAGCCGACCGCAGGCGCCAACGGCACTGCTCAGCAACCCCGGGTGTACGCGCGAGGCGAGATCGAACCCGGAATGCGTGCCGCTGCTGCTGGTTTCGCCACGCCCCGAGCCCCGCGCGGCTGGCCTGCGGCTCGGAGCGCAGGCCGCGGCGAAACTAGCAGCGGCACGTGGTGGTTTAATCCTGGTCTAGACCCGGTCGAGTCCCGGTCCAGTCCAGGTCCACTCCAGGTCCAGACCTGGTTCAGACCTGGTCCAGTCCACGTTCAGTCCTGGTCTAGTCTCTTAGCCAATCAGGACAGAACACAATGTTACACTATAAAAAAAAAAATTGGATAGAGCGAGGGATTACTGTATTTTGTTATTCAGCATCTATACATTTGTCTGCTTTTTACTAAGGAATAATTAATTGAGGAATATACAATATAATAATACTATGATATATTTATGACTCAGTGTTATGTATACTATATCTTATATTCTTAAAGATCCTATTGAAACACTAAAATTCAGGTGAAAAACGCCGCTTATCAGTTAATCGTTAATCGATCGATAAGGTCAATCAACTATCAGTTAATGAATTAACCGATAATTTGCATCCCTAATACGTACAAATCAGATTTAAATAGAAAAGTAGTAGTCAAATATAAAATACAGTATCAAGTAAGATGTACAATACCAGCTGTATACAGTTGTAGGGAGTGTTGTCTAGGGAGTATTATATTATCTATCACATAAGAGTGAGTTGTTGTACAGTTGTAGGGAGTATTATAGTATGAATGTAGTCCTGTATCTCTCCCTGTTTGAGTGGAGCTGTAGGAGCCTGTTGGAGAATGAGCTCCTCTGCCCCTCAACAGTCTGGTGTAGTGGGTGAGCAGTCTTTCGGCTAACCTAGGAACACCCCCTAGAGGAGCTGGAGGAAGTGTTGCATACGCCCTCCTTAATTTTAACAACAGGCATTTCTATAGAGATGATCAAACAACGCCAGCAGGCAGTGAAAGACAAAAAAAAAATTCAAAAGCAAAGCAAGCTGTGAAATTTATTGCAAGCGAAAATGTTTTGAATGTCTCACAAAAGCTGGCCCTGCACTTCTCGAGAATTGTATGATTAAAAAGATGACTTTAGTTTAGGATTGTTGCACAGCTCTTTATATTACTTTTGCTAATGTCTCTCTATGGATGTAACAAAAATAGCATAAAATATGATCATTTGACCAGTAACAACATTTTTTTATGAGCTCTGTAGATGCTTCATCATGAAAATAATGTTTAACCGCCATTATTAAAAGATTATCGACTTATGGGCGATGTGGCTACAATGGTCGCTCGTTTATCGCGGTGGTCACGTTGTAAAAATAACCCGCGATAAGCGAAATCCGCGAAGTAATCAGCTTTATATTTTACAATTATTCTACATGTTTTAAGGCTGGAAACGCCTCACCACACACATTATACACTTTTTTCAACGTTTTCTCACATTTCTCTCTCGTTTAAACATTCAAACTTTCGTAGATTTTCAACAACAAAATAAATATTAATAGTGACGTGTGTATTTCACAGTTCCTCTGACCGGGCCTCTTCATCCTGGCGCTGCTCCGCCTCGGTGCAGGCATCTTTTTCCGAGTGAAGGACATGGTTATGGGTAGTTGTTGGCGCTCTTTTTTCTTTTGGGTGAGAAGATTCTTATAAACAGACATGCCTTCGAATATACTTGAGAACGTTTCATCGACATTGTGGGTTTTGTCGGGGAGAAAACTTGCAAACATACAGCACTTCAGAGTCACGCTGCGATCGAACATTTATATGAATTTGGCTGAACACATTCTGTACTGTACAGGAGACACGGAGGAGAATGACGGACAAATCAGCAAAGGTCTACAGTCCCTTAGCCAATCAGGACGCAGAACACAATGTGCGTTGATACACTATAAAAAAAATTGGAATAAAAAAATCCGTGAAACAGCGAGGCCGCGATAAGTGAACCTTGATATAGCGAGGGACCACTGTATTGTAAAAAGCGTTAAGGAACAAATAAACATACTTGTCCACACAAATGCCATATGGAAAAGGTAAAAAGCAATATGAAAAAAAAAAACAAAAATGAACAAATTATGGGTAAGATAAGCTTATGTAGGTACAAAATATGTTCTTGGAATAATATACGTGAAATGAAGCGGTGTTTCAGATGTGCAGATTGATCAGGGTCAGATGGCAAACAACATATCAAAAGAACAGAGAATAAAATCAAATATAATTCACCACATTTTCAATCAGAAATAATTTAACATCAAACTTTGCAGAGTCCATATTATGCTATTTTCTGATCTGTTATACTCACCTGGAGTCATTTATCATTTACACATGTTTAACACACAAACCCTGCATAAAAACAGAAGAAAAAAACAAAACACAACCACAGTTGAGCACAGAATCATTTATATAATTTAAGCTCTGGAATTGTCAATGTAAAAGGAGCTATTACCTTTACAAGTACTGCTTCATGACATCACAAGGAGGAACAGAGCACTTTCAGCTTCGGAGCTGTAAACAGAGTAATAGCGCAGGATTTCTCAAACACGTGTGAATGAAACAAGACCCAACTCCAGACAAAGGCCCACTAATTATCATTACTGCAGAATACTTGACAAATATAATTTTCTGAATTGGACAATTATAATCAAATATGCAAATACAATTTTGGTATACAAAGTTCTTAATAATCTCACTCACCTCCTCTGTAAAAAGGAATTCAAACCTGACAACAAGAGCAGGTTCTAGATGTGCTCTGTGATTGATTCTGTAAAGATCCATACTGTTTCTCAGTCTTGAATGTTGTTGTTGTTGTCCCAACACCCCCCCCCCCCCCTTTTTTTTTTTTTTTAACCTGTAAACCACCATCTTTGTTTTTGACGCAAACGAACCATGTGTCTCTCTGATTGGTTAATCCTCTTATCAATCATGGCCTCTGAAATCAGGGAGACAGGATACAGCTCCAGTTCCATTCGTTTTTGGTGAGCTCAAATACAGTTTTGAGGTTAGAAATGTTTATTTTTTCATCCTGAACAATGAATCAAATTAATGATACAGTAGTTATGTCACTGCAAAGTATCAGTACTTTAAACCTACATGTTATTAACAGTGAAGTTACTGATGAATCTGTATAAACAACAACACTTTTTCAGATATTATAATAGACAGCTTTAATGTCTATCATATTATAATATCTGAAAAAGCAATGTGTCACTTTTCTGTAGGAGGATGTTATTGCTGTTACATGTTATTGATGTTACAGCCGGCTGGCTAGCTCAACTGGTAAGTCACTTGACTTTCACCTGGGGAACCTGGGTTCAAATCCTCCCCAGCAATGAGCAAGCCAGTGTTGGTCCTTGGGCAAGACCCTTCATGGTACTGCACCACTACCCACTTCTCCTGAAAAGGATGGGTCAAAAGCAGAAGTAACATTTCTCAAATGTGTCACTGTGTGTGAGATCAATAAAGGCTTAATCTTTGTCTGGAATGTTTCACAGTATGGTATTAAACCTTTCTATCTTCATGGAGACCAAACCAGACCAAATTGTAGGTCAGATCTGTGAAGAGGGAAACCCATTCACAGTCAGAATGCTTTTTTTTTTTTTTTAATTCTATAGATATAAAACCATCAGTTATTTAATGCATTTAAAGGGATAGTGCTTTTTTTTTATGTGAATCTGTATGGCGTCCCCTTCAGCAGTGTCGTCAATTAACACTGGCTTACTGATGACAGTGTCCTCTAAGCTCTGAGTTCTGCCCCAGTTCTGGAGGTCGCGAACATAGTTCTGGTAAGTTAGCGGGGACATTTCATAAAGCTTGTTTTTCTTCTCAAAACAATATTTGTCAAAAAAGTGATATATTTGCGTCACAAAGAGTTCAGCATAATTCGCATGGTGCTATTTTCTCTCGAGTTGTATCACTGCATGCCTATTATTATTATTAGCCTGTTCACTTGTAAACATCCGCTTAGACACTGTTGAAGGGGACACCATACAGATTCACATTAAAAAAACAAAAACAACACTATCCCTTTAAGGTAAAGCTGAAGGTAAAGAATCCTGCTCTAACAACATCATTGGTTGAGCGGTCAGATCCACTGAACAGGCGGTACAATTCCAACTCCCACAGATGAATGCTGCCATTGTGTCCTTGGGCAAGACACTTAACCCACCTCGCCCCCAGTGTCTGCGCACACTGGTAGCCCCCATGACAGAAGATACATCAACGTCCTCCCGTAGAGGATGATCCTGCAGGAGAATCCCACACTGAGATCTGGGCGGCAGATCGGTTTGGATTGCTCCCCCGCGACCCGAAGACTTGGAAAAAGCGGAAGAAAATGAATGAAAAGGTAAAGCTATTCAATGTCATACTGTGGAAGATTCCAGACAGAGCAATGACATATCCAGAGAAACAAGCAGGTGACAGACCCCCAACCAAAAAGTTACCAAGTGCACCTTTAACAAAAACAATCATAAAGCGAGAAATATCGAATCCCTCAAGCCTACCACTGAGACTGTCCATTTTTGTATCCACAAACAAGCCTATCTTCCACCGCGGGAGTCATTGCAGCCCAGGAATCTCCAAACCAATTTACTGGTGAAATAGGCATCCGCAAAGTGTGCAAGTTTTATTTATATAAACCACTCTGAGCTGTTCACATGAGGAAGGACCTGCGCATGTATTAATTATGTGTACATCGCTGTAAAATACTCCAAAACTTTATAAGCATGAAGGATGGAGGGGAGGAGCTGTTTATTAGTTTGCAGAAAATTGCATGTCAGAAGCTGTGTTACAATAATGAGCCAGTGGAAAAACAGGAGACAAAATAGTTCACCGGAGACGACTTTGAGAACCTTCGAGTTTCTCATCACAATCTCATTTGCACTTTCGCATTTCAGATTTCTCCTGATAGATTTAAGCATCAATATTATGTTCCAGAAGATGTCAAATGTAGCGAAATCAAAGCTTATGATCAGAGGAAAACGTTACATTTAAATGATTATGATGCTTATTTACAAAAAGAAAGTTTTGCAGTTGCTCATATCATCAGAGGGCCTAAATTACACCAATTTTTTGCGGTCCGTGCTCCCCTCCCTCCTTTCTTTCCCTGTGTGTCTTTGGGCGGAGTCTCCTGGCACTGATTCCCTACACCTGCTGGTAATCAACATCCACCTGCATTTAACTCCAGCCGACCAGAGAGAGACTCTGCCAGATTGTTGTACAGTGAACCCTCGTTTATTGCGGGGGTTAGGTTCCAGAAATAGCCCGCAATAAGTGAAGTCCGCGAAGTAGGACAATTTTATATTTTACAATTATTCTACATGTTTTAAGGCTGAAAACGCTTCACCAGACACATTATACACCTTTCTGAGACTGGTATTAACATTTTTCTCTTGTTTAAACACTCAAACTTTTGTAGATTTTCATTAAAATATATTAATAGTGGGGGGGGGCACGTGACACGCGGACACGTGCGCGCGGACACGTGTGCGCGGACACGTGCGCGCGGACACGTGTGTTTGTTTTGGTACCACATATCCATGCCATGTGCGAAAGTCGAGTGGAAAGCGACCTGGATATCATTTTGGGCAAGACTCAAGCCAATGCTAACAGTGCCAAACCGCTAACAGACGCCTCTGAGCACCAGTCCTCACCACAAGACCAGGTAAGACTAACCTGCGCTCACAAGAGTTGGTTGCATTTCACCCCGGGTCCAAAATCAGACCGCTATCAATGCGCCGCCAATACTCCACAGCTCTCTAGGACGGGGTCGGGTTCGTGAGGGGAAAAGACCCACTGTCTCCTCTGTGCGCGCGAGTGTCCTCCCCCCGCTGCGGCTCCGGCCCCGGACGCCGCGTGGCCAGGCGCCAGGCCCGTCCATGTTGATTCTTGGCTCTTCCATTTGTCCGGCTCGCACTCACTCTCTTCCATGGCTCGTGCAAGTAAACAAAGGCCACACCTCCTGTCACCCAGGCGCTCTCGTGAAGGACATCTGAGACTCTGTCCCTACCATCCCTGGTCTAGACCTGGTTTAGTCCTGGTTTAGACCTGGTTTAGTCCTGGTTTAGACCTGCTTTAGACCTGGTTTAGTCCTGGTCTAGTCTCTTAGCTAATCAGGGCGCAGGACAGAATGTTACACTGTAAAAAAAAAGTTACACTATAAAAAAAATTGAAAAAAAAAAAAAAAAAAAAAAATTGGAAAAAAAAATCCGCGAAACAGCGAGGCCGCGAAGAGTGAACCGCGATACAGCGAGGGTTCACTGTACATCTTCACACGGTGAACTTCTTGGCTACTTCGAACTACGTTTGCTACTTACCTTGTTTTTGATGTTTTTTTGTAACCAACCCGTTTTTCTGCCTCCAGTGTTCCCTGTTGCTCCCTGCCTGCCGCTTCCCGTCTCCAGCCCTGGACCACGCCAGCTCTCGCCTTGTTTCTGCCTGCAACCTATTTTGTGTAATAAATCCATGATTTTTTTGCATTTTTGGTCTGTCCATGTTTTGGGTCTGTCCACAACTGTGGCGTAACACAATTTCTATTTGTATATGTAATGCCGTTTCCTCCTTCCAAAATCAGGTTGTGTTTTGTTTTTTTGTTTTTTCCTCAAACAGAAAAATAATACTGAAAAAGCTGTAAATTCATTCTGAAATATGGCCACATTTCACATGCTGTATAAATGTATTTTTCATTGTTTGGGCAATTAAGTCTGTTCTAAAAAGCTTAGAGTGGTGCTCAAATTTACTTTTACTGTACACAGTCACAAAAACTGCTTTGTAAGGAATAAATAATATGAACAGCTCTTCACTTGATCCTTTTATTATGATATGGCATACAGGTGGGACGCTGGCATACGTATGAGCACTTACGCTGATAGACATGAAAGTCAATTCTGATTCTCCATTTGGTGCCTGTGGAGAGGTGATAGGAGCCTGAGAGGAGAGGACGGGAGGAGCGGCGGCAACAATGAATAAATGAGCAGAGAAGACATACACAGGCAAATGAGTGATTGGTTTATATAGACTTACACGGAGGAGAGGATAGAGGCAGAAGAGAGAGACGGAGCATCAAAAGAGGACTGGCGTGTACATGCATTTGAAGAAGGGGTTAGATAAATCGTGATTGTATATTGTAATACAGAAGTTTTGCCATACGGGTAGTAAATGTTACATGTTCTGACAGTGACTAACTGTGGTATAGCCGTGCCATAAGTTATAATAAGCTCTGGGAAAAAAGACCACTGCAAAATTATTTTGCTACTTATAGGTATGTGTTTGGGCAAAAGGAACTACTGACAATATTTCCCTCAAATTCCAAATAAAAATATTATCGTTTAGAGCAGGGGCGCCCAACCAGTCGATTGCAGGCAGAGTGTCAGTCGATCGCGTATGGCTATGTTCAGACTGCAGGGCTTAATGCTCAATTCGGATTTTTTGCAAGGTCGTTCACATTTCCAATTAAATGCGACTTGTATGTGATCTCCAGTGTTTTAAACATTGTTTACGGACGTAGCCTAAAGTTGCTGTCGTACCGGAGTCAAAACATGTGCAGCTTATTTGTTTTAAAGATCCCATGACATGGTACTTCTTGATGCTTTTATATGGCTCCTTAATGGTTCCCTAATCCTGTAAATGAATCCTTCTTCAAAATCAACACTCAGTGCATGAGAAACAGAGATAAGATGAGAGAGTATTTTTTCTCTCTCTGAACAGGCAATAATGGGCGTTGTTGCTTGAATGCAAATGAGGAGAAAAGAGATGGCCAATAGTAGAGGGTGGGGACGTGGCCAAACTCTCCGCTCTTGCGCTCAGCTGTCTGCTCTCTGATCCATTTCCGCGTTTTAAGAGCGGAGGAGGAAAGGAGAGCCTTTTCAATGAAAAAAAAATCAAACCACTGCTGTTCAAAGGTCCAGAGGCTCAGATAAAGGACTTCTGAGCCTAGAAACACTCGGACGTGCCTCCAGGCAAATTAAAAAAACGCATTTCGCATTGCCTAGCGCATTCGCAGTCCAAACTCTCTGGGCGTGATTTACAGAGACGCTGAGTTCAGACAGACGGGGGTGGAACTGCATTTGCATTTCTTTTTTCGATCTGACGTCAATAAGGTGCCTTGTTCAAAATTGCCCGTTTGAGCTCCGATTTTTTTGTAACGCAGAAAAGGATCGCAAATGCTCAGTTTAGACATTTCGCAACTTTTAACCATGGGGGGCTAAACAGGGTAGGGGAGCTCACATTAACATTCAAAAACCTCAAAGTGAAAATTTCATGCCATGGGACCTTTAAGGAGGAGACGGAGAATGAGAAGGACAAGGTTTTTGGCCACGGCGTTTTGTGGGGCAGTGGCAGCAACATCCGTAGAAATGAACGTGTTGGTGCGGAGTCGCAGACAAGAGTGGTGGGATTGCTATGTGCTTCGCCGCTTCACTGACATGGAGTTCACATACTATTTTCGCATGACGAGAAGAACGTTTGTGTACATTTGTGAGCACCTACTTGTACCACTCTCGCTGGAGGAAACACGCCCAGGTCAGATGAATGCGACCTGGCCGTTCAGACTGAAGTCGCATGCCAAAAGATCGGATGTGTATCGGTTTTAGGACCACATATCTTGTTCTTGGGTGACTTTATTCCACTCCTGGTGCAAGAACTGAAGTAGCTCAGCTTTGTGTTTGTGTTGGAATTCAACAGACGCTGTAATGGAATGGCTGTAATACATGTAGAGATGCTGATTTCAGAAAAAAATGCAGTGGTCTCTTATTTATTTCCAGAGCTGTATGTATTGAATAGTCAGCTCTGACCAAAAGGTAGATGCACTGTGCAACTGACTTCTCGCCAGAAAGGTTTGCTACTTTGCACCTTTTTGTACGTTTGTTATAACAGCCACTCTTTGTCAGTTTAGCTTCATAACCTGTCTTGCCCAAGGAAACAACACATGGGTTAACCTTGTTGTGATATTTGTGAGTTCACAAACACGGGTTTGGGTGTATCCTGTTAGCAGGATACAGCTTGTGCCATAGGGCCTCTGGTCGGACTGAAATTGGACCAATCACCGGGCGGCACTGGGGTTTGGGAGGCAGCCAAAAGTGAAGCACCCACGCGAACCAAAACAAACATGGCAACCCCAACAGATGAATTTGGTGGTGCAAACTATTTTGTTTTTGAAAAATGTTTAGAAGGTAAGATCCCTGTGGTTTTCTCCCACTTGGATGTAACAAAAGTTTGATATTTTTTGGCTTGTTCTGCTGCTTCTTTCCACAAGCCATCAGGCTAATCAAGACACTGAAGAAAATTCCACGAACATTCCATGAATCTGTTACTGACATCCAAAAAAACCTTAAATCTTACACACACAGATGTCCATGCTGCTTCAGGACTCTTGCACTTTACAAATTGCACCTTCACTTACTGCACCTTTTACATATTGCGCATTTCATTCTAACTCAAACTTTCCTTCTTGTTGAAGTGTATATGTTTACCTGTATGTCTTATGTCTATGTATTTTTGTGTGTGTGTGCGTGTGTGCGCGCATTTTTAGTTTTAATTGCACATTTGGTGTCTGATGAAATGCAATTTCAGTCCTGTGTAATGTCTGTTACATAGTGAATTGACAATAAAGTACACTTTGACTTTGTTACACTTTGACCAATCAGCTTGGAGTATTCTTTTGAAAGTTCTGATATGTCCTGAGTCATTTCAGATTGGTAAAGTGTAGAACTCAGTTCAGAGTAACATATCAATCTGCTTTGAGCCAGTTTATGCACATGTGGAAGTGTGGATTGAACTGCCAACCTTTGGGATATCTGTCAGAATCAGATAGCAGGTGCAAACTAAAGTTGTTGGTCAGATCTGTGGAGAGGAGACTCCACTCACAGTTGTAATGCATGTTTCCCAAGGTATTTTTAGCAACAGATTAGATTTGACAACTTTATTGTCATTACACATGTATAAATACAGGTAACGAAATGAGGTTTAGTATCTAATCAGAAGTGCAAGGAGCAGCAAGTGCAATATATACATTATACTAGTGCTGTCAAGCGATTAAAAAAAATAATCTAATTAATTACAGGATTGTAATTAATTAATCTAATTAATCACATTTTAAGAGTGAGAGAGAGAGAGTGAGAGAAGATTGTGAGTGAGCAAGCGAGCGAGCAAACCCACTTTGCGATTGAGTTTGTCAGTTTTCATGTTTTGCTCATGCTTTGCTCATTCGTTTCACAAATTCTGCGAGCGTGGTTTGCTGAAATGCGCACTATCACCGGTAACAAATGTTGTTCAAATGATCCGTCAGGCTGGAGCAGTTTCGGTGATCGGAAAATTCTTTTTGACAAAAGCTCCAAATCACGGCGTTCTTGTTGCTAGTCCCGTCTTCGTTCTTTTTATAAATAAACTTGCAAAGGCTCGAGCAGCGATTTGCTTTCCGCACGCCAAATTTAAAATGTGCGCGCATTGAATTGCCATTCATAATTAATTGTGTTAATTTTTATAAAGCGTTAATTTGCATTGTAATTAACGCATGAATTAGATTAATTAATCTGACAGCCCTAGTATACACAATATAGACAGTATGGTTGTAGTGAAATAAATAAATAAATAAATAAATATATATATATATATATATATATATATATATATATATATATATATATGCAATATGAACATGTGGGAGTCCTTTGTTGTTAATGTGTGTAGGGGATATAAACAAGTATACAGCAGAGCTATTAATATTAATATATACAGGACACCTGCATTGAAATAAATGATGATGTTTAATGCCATACTGTGGAACATAGCAGGGAAAACAATAACATCACCACAAAGACAAGCAGAATGAACGTCTTCATCAGAAAATCATGCTGCGTGAGTTCACCTTTGCAGTAATAGGACCAGCGCTAAAATATATTAGAACTAATTCTGGAGATTTAGAAATAAAACCGTCAAATCAATTCTTGTTCTCAATTCAATGTCCCATTATCCACCCAAGGCATTGTGGGGAAGCAGACTGCACAGACACACACACACACACATTACTTTTATCTCTTTCTCTCTGAGGGAATGACACATTGAAACAAAATGGACGCTTCTCCCTCCATGTACGGTCTAATATTCTGACAGCAGCACTGAGCGAACGTGTGCAAATTGGCAAACTTAGAGAATATGTCTGGAGGTAAAACTGACATGAGCCTGTCTGAATTCAAACAGTGCACCAGGGACGAACAAATAGATGTGCGGGGACCTATGCATGAGAGCAAATGTGTCCAAATTGGCAAAATTTTGAGAGGAAAAAGTAAGAAAGAATGATGTGTGAGCAATACAGTTTATATTTGGAAGGTGTAAACAGCAAAGATGGATCACCTATGTATTAACAATAACAAAAACAAAAGATACAAAACTGAAATAAAACTGTTCATGTGCAATCCAGGAGACCCAATGAAAAGATATTGTACATGGTAATTCAAGTCATTTTATTTCTGTAACTAGTTGCACAATTATCACAATCATCCAAATTATTCTAGTGAAGAGACCACTGCAAAATTATCAGTTTTTTCTGATTTTACTACTTATAGGTATGTGTTTGGGCAAAAGGAACATTTTTGTTTGAGTCTATAAACTTCTGACAACATTTCCCCCAAATTCCAAGTAAAAATATTTTCGTTTAGAGCATTTATTTGCAGAAAATGACAAGTGGTCAAAATAACAAAAAAGATACATAGATCTCAGACAATGCAAAAGAAACAAGATCAAATTCATTTTAAAACAACATAATACTCATGTTTACACTTAAGAAGAGTTCAGAAATCAATATTTGGTGCAATAAGCCTTATTTTTAATCACAGCTTTCATGCCTCTCCACAAGTCTTTCACATTGTTCTTGGGTGACTTTATTCCACTCCTGGTGCAAGAACTGAAGTAGCTCAGCTTTGTGTTTGTGTTAGAATTCAACAGACGCTGGAATGGAATGGCTGTAATACAGGTAGAGATGCTGATTTCAGAAAAAAAAAATGCAGTGGTCTCTTTGTGATAAAAGGAGAAATTCAATTTGTCAACTGGACAAAGTTTATTTGGTCAAACGTTTCGCAGCTCATCCGCGCTGCTTCGTCAGTTCTGGTTCTAGTGCTGGTTCAACACTGCTTATATCTAGCTGCAGGGAGGAGCCAACTATACTGAAATTATTCCGAAACTATCTCAACTATTTGTTTTTGAGTTTGTCTTTTGTTTTTCCAATTTCTCTGGCATCTAGTTTAGCATCCCCATTCACCCCTAACGACTGAGTGGACTACACTCAGTCGTTAGGGGTGACTACTTAATATACAGCTCTGGATTTTTTCCAGAGCTGTATATTAACGGGATTTCTAATAGCCAAGCAGATTAACAGGACATGGGTAGTGATGGTACTTTCGTCTCCTTTTTAAAATTTAATCAAGTTATATTCATTTATATGACAGAAATCGACGTGAGGAATGTGTCCATTTCAAACAATCTAATGCAGAGGTCTTCAACAGGGGGTCACGACCCCTAGGGGGGTCGCGGAGGTACTGCAGGGGGGGTCGCGAAATCTTTTGATTTCACTTTAAAATAATATAATTTTATATTTTATAGTGTATTAACCTGTGTATTATTTCCTTGTATTGGATGTACCATAACAGAGTAGCAATGTTTATACATGACACTAAGCTCAATTTAATATAAAACACAATTCTATGCCGTATATATAGTAGGGGGTCCCTGGCCCAGTTCGCCATCTGTTTGGGGGTCCCTGGCCTGAAAAACGTTGAAGACCCCTGATCTAATGCCTTGTGATGATTGTTTTGTCTGGAAGGTTTTTGAGTATGCCCTTTGGAAGGCCTTCTGCCACATTTCAAATCAAATATGAAGAGGCATATCCCTCAAAAGTCAATGTCCACTTTATTATCAATTGTGCCATATGTGTTCGACATACAGTGAATTGAAATTTCGTTTTTCTCTGGCCAAGTAGTGCAAAAAAGACAAAATACAATATAAAGACAATAAAAAAACTATCTAAGACAAAATCTAAAAGCAGTGCAAAGAATAAATACTTAATGTGTAAATAATGTGCATTGAAAATAAAGATAAAAATAAATGTGAACATTAGTTCTTAGCAGCAGTTTTTAAAGTGTTTAGAGTGGTGGTGGATGGAGCTGTTTGACAGTCTGGTGGAGTGGGCCCAGAGACTCCGGTATCTTCTCCCCGAGGGCAGGAGGCTGAACAGGCTGTGTCAGGGGTGGCTCGGGTCACCCACAATGCTGGACGCTCTGCGGGTGAGGCGGGTGTTAAAAATGCAGGGCATTCCTATTCCGTACCACACAGTGATGCAGCTGGTCAGAACGCTCTCAATGGTGCACCGGCTCTCCTTAGTTTGTGGAGGAAATAAAGGCGCCTCTGAGCTTTCTTTACCAGTGAGGCAGTGTTCGCTGTCCAGAAGAGGTCCTCACTGACGTGCACCCCCCAGGAATTTAGTGCTGCTTTGGTGTAAAAAGCCTGTAGCATCTCAAATGTCCACAGCTTGCACCTTAGCTAGACTCTTGCACAATCTCCATGGATACAGGAAAAGCAAACACACAATCCACCAGTCCCTTGAACTGCATATGCTGCTCATTTTAGTTGATTCAGCATGACTCTGCATATTTTCCAGTTCCCTGTGATATATATTTTTTCCTTCCATAAGCATACTTGTTCCATATTTGTTTGGATACAGACAATCCATGTGTGTTCCTGATTGGCTAACGCAACTGTCAATCATCTGGAATGAGGTTCACTGATGACCAGGCTCACGGTTTCATAAAATGTTGGAGAAGTATGTTTTCTGGATGCAAATAAAGTGACACAACACAAAAGATTAACCTTGACACCCCAAATTTAGATTTTGTATGTATCTAAGAGCCACTTTCACTGCAGAGAAGTCAGTGCAGACACCCGCCATCACGACTAAGGGAAATGGAGAGGTAACTGATGGAAATCTTCTCTCCACAGATGATGCCACCTTTGTATGTGGCTCAGAATAGGTCTGATTTATCTCTACAGACACTTCGTAAAGACACCTGCCTCTCAGATACCAACAGACACAACATATATTTAAGCTACCAGCGCTTCAGCAAGCAGCAGGACATTTGTCAGAGAAATTTATCTGTCACCACGAAGACACCCAAACAATCTGTGTGAACGAAACACAATACAAGTCTGAGAATGTTTTTGATGAGGAAATAACCTTTAAGGGGATTGTTGATTTGTCAATAATCGTCAACCAGATTAACCGACATTCACAGAGAGGGCTCATCCAGGAAACATTGCAGAAAGCAAGAAGTGAAGTTTAAATGGCTTAAATTAAGAACATTTTACTTTGAGTATCTTCAACTTGACAAGTAAAATGATCTACCAATGGAATAAACGTGTTAGATTTTAGTTTTTTTATTTTAAGTGCAAAGACTTGTTGCAGGCATGTTTGTGATAAGGAAACAACATTACAACAAATCAGAAAATAGCGTAATAGCGTAATACGGGGCCTTAAAAAACACGTGTCTGTCAGATACCAGAAGACACAACATATATTTAAGCAACTCGCGCTCCAGCAGACAGATAGACATTTGTCAGAGAAATTTACCTGTCACTACAGAGACACCCAAACAATCTGTGCGTTTGTAAATGGACTCACCACCCCGACTTATCACCATACTTTTGACAGAAGGTTAAATGAGCCCACGACAACTAAAGGGAGAAAAAGGCCCATTATTTCAGACGCGTTTTCAAGTAAACTGCAGATAGATGCGAGTTTGACATCTATCATTTTGCCAAAGTTTGTGTTCCAGATTGACCCGGAGTTTAATGAAAAAGTAAGAGAAAGTATATGGAAACTGTCAGGCAGTGATATAAAGTAAACCTAGTAAAGTACTGTACTTAAGTATTAACATTTTAAAATGGATACTTTTACTTCACAGAGAGAAGGTATCGGTACTTTCTACTCCTAAACAGTGTTGTATAAAGTACTGGAAAATCAAACTCAAGTAAAAGTATACGTACCCCTCCCAAAAATGACTTTGGTAAAAGTCGAAGTCACTGACTGAAATGTTACTTGAGTAAAAGTCTTAAAGTATCTAGAACGTCTTGTACTTAAGTATGACAAGTAATGTAAAAATAAATGTACTCAAGTAATGTAATTAAAAGTACAAGTAAAAGTATCAAGCAAAGGCAGTCTGAAGCTAACCATGGCTTTGTTACTTGGATAGCACAAACACACAGCGCTTGTTTAAATTTTTAAAAGTAGCCACATGTTAATGTTATTTTTTGTCCTTTTGAACTCGTGTGCCCTTTCTCATTCGTTACACTTAGCCTACAGCTATGCTTTCCCTTGAGCCGAAAAAGCTAGGTAGCCTGTTAGCTCCAACATCGTCAAATACGCTTTGTGTAACCGAAACAATGTCACACAAAGTTAATTTCTACATGTTATGCTCAAGGTTTCACAACGGTGTCTAGAATGTCCATGCTATAGTTACAGAAATTGGAATATAGACGCTAACAATTTCATTAATCTAGAACTTACCTCGATGTGTTTCTTGAGGTTGGACGGGGAGTTTCTGTAAGATAGGATTTCCACGTTTCTTGGAAGGCACAAGAGGCACTTCATGCGATAGGACGAATCCTTCATATCAGCGTAAGAGAACATTGTGTTTAAGTACGGCCAGGGATGCTCATCGTCAGGTCCCCCTTCATTTGTAGCTGACGTGGATGCTGTCTCCTCTTCCATCAGGGATGTTGACTGATTAAACTAGCTGCATGAAACCAGCAGGTGTAGGCTGATTGTCATGCGCAAGTAGCGACGTAGCACAGACACGTCCTGACTTCCTTACAGTCAGTAGAGGGTTTTTTTGTAACGAGTAACTAAACGGCACATTGAAAATGTATCGGAGTAAAAGTATGCAATTAAATTTGGAAATTTAGTGAAGAAAATAAAAGTTATCTTTTTTTTTTTAACTCAAGTAAAGTACAAAGTCTCCCAAAATGTACTTAAGTACAGTAGTGAAGTATTATTACTTCGTTACTATACAACACTGCTCCTAAACATTTTTGAAAGTATGTTTTATTGTTTGAGACCTGTTGAAAAGGCTGAGGTTTATTTAACACCTTTGTAGTTACAAACACAAATAAACATGGACACAAATCTTTATCAAAATCACAACATTTTAAGCTTCATTAGATCTCAAAGTACTTTTGCTTTTTAGTACATTTTTAAACTGGTACTTTAATAATTCTACTTAAGTAGATTTTTACCTGAGTTTACTGTACAAGTAGCAAAATGGAGTATTTCTTCCACCACTGCCACTGTCAATTGTATCAAATGTGGTTCACGTATATCTGAGTGACTAAATTTCAGATCTTCTCAGCACATTTTGTAGACAGTTACAGGCTACACTAGTCTCTACCGGTGATGTTTATGTCGAGAGTGGGATTCGAACCGCCAACCTTTAGATTAACACTCTAACAACTGAGGTACTGTCACCCAGTTAGCAGTACGATTCTGTCCAAGCCCACAAGCCTATGTCACGAATTGTCCCGCACTGCAATTTTTCATAATTATTCAACAACAGAATACAATACAATACAACTTCACAAACCTAATACAATGTGCGGTAGTTTCGTAAGCGAAATGCACCCCAATTGTGTCGCGATAGTGCTCTGAAGGGGGAGCGGAGTCAGGAGTGCTGGGTTTACATGTAAAGTGTATGGAGGAAGCATGTCAAGGTTGGCCCAACATTTCCATGTTAAAGATCCCATGACATGGTACTTCTTGATGCTTTTATATGGCTCCTTAATGGTTCCCTAATACTGTAAATGAATCCTTCTTCAAAATCAACACTCAGTGCATGAGAAACAGAGATAAGCTGAGAAAGAGTAATTTTTCTCACTCTGAACACTCTATAATGGGCGTTGTTGCTTGAATGCAAATGAGGAGGAAAGAGCTGGCCAATAGTAGAGGGTGGGGGCGTGGCCAAACTCTCCGCTCTCTGCTGTCAGCCCGCAGCTGATCCATTTCCTTGTTTTTGCACGGGGGGAGAGATTTGAAGCGTTCCATTGAAAAATAAACACATTTCCACGTAAAATAAAATTAAACCACTGCTGTTCAAAGGTCCAGAGGCTCAGATAAAGGACTTCCTAGAAACACTCGGACGTGCCTCCAGGCAAATAAAAAAACGCATTTCGCATTGCCTAGCGCATTCGCAGTCCAAACTCTCTGGGCGTGATTTACAGAGACGCTGAGTACAGACAGACGGGGGTGGAACTGCATTTGCATTTCTTTTTTCGATCTGACATCAATAAGGTGCCTTGTTCAAACTCGCCCGTTTGAGCTCCGATTTTTTGTAACGCAGAAAAGGATCGCAAATGCTCAGTTTAGACATTTCGCAACTTTTAACCATGGGGGGGGGGGCCTAGGGGAGCTCACATTAACGTTCAAAAACCTCAAAGTGAAAATTTCATGCCATGGGACCTTTAACTTTTGACGAAATCCACCAGGCGCTGACAGGTTTCAAGCAGATACCGTCAAATGCATAGGAGTCCAGCTAGAGGTTTTTAGCACGATTTTGACGCTGTGACTTGAACACAGCATTATCATGCCGAAAAAGGGAAGGGGAAACTCCAAAAAGACAAAAAGATCAAAAGACAAAAGTGAAATTAATTAAAGACACAATGCGCAACTTTTCTTGTAGAGGGTCTGCTATCTGCTTGTCTCCAAGGATTTTTTTTTCCCTGGAATATTCCTTAGAAAGGCATTAACATATTCACCTAGCGTATATTCATTGCAGGTGCTTAAAAATACAATAATTATTTCCTTGAATCGAGTTGATTCTCCACAGATCTGGACTGTAATGTAGCATAGTGCTGTAACCTGCTTGTCTCCCTTGTGATAAATAGTTTTAATCTTTTTTTTTTTTTTTTTTAATCCATGGAGACAAGCAGATAGCAGATCCTCCAGCAGAAAAGTTACACAGAATACTTTTAACATTTTAATACGTTGTTGTCAGCAAATTTACTAGTAGTATTTTCAAAATAACTCCTACTCCTTTGATTAAAAACTCCCCCTGAACAGAGATTATACATACTATCAGTGAGCCTATCCTGATTAAATAAAGGTCAACGCATAATTTAATGAACGTTGTTTTTCCACCAAATTAACAATGCAAACCATTCATCAGAAGAGAAACAGACCAACGTGTAATCTGGTGAAGGTAATTATTGGATACGATTATTATAATGAAGTACAAGATGATCAGAATATGCTTTAGTGACATTAGCATAAACCAAGCCTGGCCTCATTGTGCTGTGAGCTTTCAGCACTACATCAGCTCTGACCTGTTCAAGGCCTGGAGTCACACAGTCAAGAGCCAGAACAGTTCAAGAGAGGCAATTGATTCATCGATCGTGAAGGAGGAAGGATGAGACAGCACGAGAATGCCCTTAGAATATACTCGAGTCAAGTCTGTGGGGAGTTGAAGGTCCCATATTACACAAAAGCTTTAAGTTATAATATTGTAACCTCTTCAAAAATATACCTGGAGTTGTGTTTTGCTTCATTCACACATTTGAGTAACCCTTTATTATTAGCCTATTATTAGTGTATCTCCAAAGCTCAAAATGCTCTGTTCCAATTTGTGATGTCATGTAGTGGTAGACCTTTTACGTTTAGTGAAAATTGGCAATTTCAGGGCTAAAATGATTCTAGTGAAGCATGGAGTTTAAAAACACAGTGATGCATTTCCTGTTACCACATGACATCACAAGGTGGAGCAGAGTGTTTTAAATTTGAGAGAAGAACTCAGCCTAAATATGCAGGAGTTTGTGTGTTAAACATTTGCAAATGAAACGAAACACAACTCCAGGTCTGTTTTTGATAAGAAAACAACATTCTAACACGGCTTTAAAGGTCCCATGGAATGAAATTTTCACTTTTCAGGTTTTTGAACGTTAATGTGAGCTCCCCTTCCCTGTTTAGGGCCCCCCCATCCATGGCTAAAAGTTGCGAAATGTGTAAACTGAGCATTTGCGATCCTTTTCCGCGTTTGAAAAAAAGACAGCCCAAATGGGCGATTCTGAACAAGGGAAATTTCTGACGTCACACTTAAGGAAAAATGCAGATGCAGTTCCACCCCCCTTGTGGATGTCTACCCACCGTCTCTGGAAATCACGCCCAGAGACTTTGGACCACGAACGAGCTACGCAATGCGAGATGCGTTTTTTTATTTGCCTGGAGGCACGTGAGAGTGTTTCCAGGCTCGGATGTCCTTTATCCGAGCCTCCGAACCTCTGAAACAGCAGTGGTTTAATTTTATTTTCTGTGGAAATGTGTTTATTTTTCAAAGGAAATAGTCTCATATCTTCTCCGAGCTTAAACGCGGAAGTGGGGCCAGCGCACAGCGCACCGCTAAAGAGGAAAGAGCGGAGAGTTTGGCCACACCCCCACCCGCTGCACTGGCCTGTGTCCTATGTCCTCCTCATTTGCATTCAAGCAACAACGCCCAGAATAAAGTGTCTGAGAGAGATATTTTTGACTCTGACTGTGTTCATGAGGCTTTCTCATGCACTGAGTCTTGATTTTGAAGAAGGATTCATTTACAGTATTAGGGAACCATTAAGGCGTCATATAAAAGCATCAATTAGTACCATGTCATGGGATCTTTAAAGCTCACAGCAGTCGTTTTTGGATAATATAGGACCTTTAATCAAAAACACAATTATAATTGGCACAATTATCAAATCACAAATGCTGCAATTATTTGGATAATACAATATACTTTGCAAAGAACAAAATACCCTCTTGTCTTTATTGAAAAAAAAAAAATCTTGTTGTACCTGTAGTTTAGACCTCTATAAACATGTTTTGAAATGTATGGGATCTTGTACTAGTTTATCAGTTCATATTTCAATCTTCTCTCAAATGTTAACACTCCTGGAGTTGTTTACAATGTGCACCCAGTAACAGAATCCTACGTTTTAAACATGCATCGCAAATAAAATGTTTCACAGTATGACATTAAACTTATATGTTATGCATTTATTTTCATTTTCATTTGTTTTTGTTTTTTGTTTTAAACATTTTAAAGGACAAATGTAGTGAAACAAGAACATCCATCCATCCATTTTCTTCCGCAGGGGCAACAGTCTACACAGATCTGTCGCTTAGATCTCACTGCACCAGCCCCAACAACAACCAAGAACAACAAACAAATTGACAGAAATGATTACGCTAACTTAAAGGATAATTAACGTTTTTTACAATCTGAGCCTTATTTCATAATAAAACAAGTTGTTTTACTCACCCATAGCACTTTGGTGTCATTTGGAGCATTTCCGGAGATGTTTTAGATTAGCGATATCCGTTAACGTGAGTGGTCGGGGCAAATGTTTGCGGTCTCCAAATAACACAAACTTTAGCACTTTTCAAATCATAGAAGCTCAATGTCTTAGTCTACGCTTTCGTTTGAGTCAAAAGTGGCCTCTAATCTGAGATTTAGCCATAGTTTTGAGTAGATGAGGAGGCCAGTGCGCATGTGCGGATTCACAGCTGATTTCGCTCTCAGCTCTCAGGACCCAAACATGAAACGCAAAGCCGTAAGACGTTCGGACCATCGTGTTTGCAATACCCACTTCAGTCAGGACAATTTTTTACCAGCAAAGGAAAAGAAAGAAGGCCAGTGGATTCAGCGCACGATTCTGAGAAGTAATGCGAAACCGATGGCTGTTCTCTGCGCTGCTCCTAAAACTGTCTCCGCTTCATTCTTTCCGTATCCATTCAGTTTCCTCATCCGTATACTCAGGCACAAAACGACAGGGATGGCCATCATACTCAAATAAGTCCTCTTCAGTCTCCAAGTCTGAATCTTCTGCCATGTGTCGTTCGCAACAGAAAAGTTATTAGCGTCTTCTCATCTGCAAAACAGCTATGACTCCGCACATGCGCACTGTCCTCCTCATCTACTCGAAACTATGGCTAAATCTCGGATTAGAGGCCACTTTTGACTCGAAAGTGTAGACTAAGACATTGAGCTTCTGTGATTTGAAAAGTGCTAAAGTTTGTGTTATTTTGGTGACTGCAACGTCGTGCCCCGAGAACTCACGATTACGGCTATCGCTAATCTAAAACATCTCCAAATGACACCAAAGTGGTATGGCTGAGTAAAACAACTTGTTTTATTACCAAAATAAGGCTCAGATTGTAAAAAAACATTAATTCTCCTTTAATATTTGGTCAAATAAATGATATTGTCCACACACTTGAACTGGAACTTGTCTCTGTTCATCAAGAACTAACTCTATTGACGACCTCTTCAAAACTGCACAAATGAAAGGCCCCACCTACTATCATACCAGGTTACCACAGCAGGTTTATACAGAGAGTCTTTGAGTTTCATTTTTATTTTTTAATGTCTGTGTTTTTTTTTTCAATCAGTGTGCCAGGGAACACTAGGGATTTCTTGGTGTGCCTTAAAAATGTCTAGATATTGACTGCATTTTTTTTTTCAAGTGCTCTGACCAAACACAAAATTATCAACTAGCTACAGCTGCATGGACAATATTTGTTACATTATATACCACGATTTCTCTAAATCATTGGTAGGTGGTGCCATGAAATCTACTCAACCACAAAAATATGCCACGAAAGGAAGATAGACCGCCTTACCCTATTTGAAGTCTCAATCTTTTCCGAATAATTGCAATTTAGTCCAAGTAACTGGCAATTACTTAAAATCCCTGAGTGATTTTCTTTTCCCTGACAATCACTGAACTACGCAAGTCCATATCTAGTACAATTGAACAAAACCTGGTTAAGAAATTCAATTAAGACTTGCCTTTCCCAGTCCATCTCCTCAGCCCAATCTATTACCGGGACCTTCAATTTGCCAATAACCACGCAACATTTCACATCTCAATTTACCGCCCAGAAACGCCACTTCGAAATCCCATGGCATGACAACAGACGGACAATAAGCCAAGAGCATCAGCCTCTTGGAGTAAATTGAAGGAACAGAGGGAGGAGGGCGGAGAGGTAGGCCTGTGTCTTGTCAGGTATTTTCTCCCTTTAGAGTGTTTGACAGATTGGAAGAAGGGAGGGAGGGCGATAGGCCAAGGTGTACAGAGGTGCGAGATTGGATTTAAGAAGGATGGCGAGGCGCACCCGGTGAACAGGTGATTGCGGCCCGGGCACCTGCTCTGATGTCTTTAACAGGGGAGGACGCACGGCGAGGAGATGGGAGAGGGGGGAGGGTGACGGTGGGTGGTACAGGGGTGGGTGGGATATCTGACAAACCATCTTCTGCCAGCTGCCTTCAAACGCCAAGAGCTTAACAGGTTTACCCCCCACTCCCCAGCAACAGGGGAGAGGGGGGTTTAAAAGGCAGGTGACGGTGACCAGACAAGCAATGTGTCTAGAGACGTGTGTGTGTGTGTGTGTGGTAGAGGCTGTTTTCTGATTTGTTTTCTAAAACATAGCTTACTATATGACATTATTAAACATTTTTTTGTGAAAATCTACATGTTTACTCAAATTATCCCGAGAGGCTTAAGGGTAATTATACTGTCCACTGTTGTTGCTATTTTTGTTGTTGCTGTTGTTCTTGTTGTTGTTTTTAAATTATTACCAATTATTTTATTACCAATTATATTTGTCTTATAGTGGGTTGAAAATCTAAACTGTAGTACAACATGACACTTAAAGGGACAGTGTGTAAGATTTTTACCCGTTAATTACTGAAATTGAAGATACCCATTCAAAAATACATTGTTTTCCAAGCCTTTTCACTTCCATCATGAAATCAAAGTATTCTTTTGGACTTAGATATAGTCACATAAAAGGGGGATCTTCCCCATGCAGAGGCAGCCATTTTGAATACGAGAGCCGCAGAAGGACATTTGGGCTCCGCCTTCGCCTTCAGCAAGGCTCGTGGTTTTGGGTACACAACACAAGCATGTTGCCGGATCAGACTCGTAATGGATCTAACACGTGTTTTGGACTAAATTGTTTTACTGGATTTTATTCGCTGGATCCTTACGGACAAATTGAGAGCAAGTTTATGGTGAAATACAGAGTTTGACTTGTGGAAAGCATTCTAAGGTAAGCTAACCTCGTTTTGTGCTTTTCCGTATAAAAGCCCCATGTGCTCGGGGAGGTATTGTTTTGCAGGGAAATGATTTGCATAGTCAAAAAGAGGAGACTGTAAGGTTTCATTTGATGCGTAGAGTGTCATGGTACATGATCGGGAATGTGTGTTTTCATGAGAAAAGAAAAAAAACGGGACCGCGCAGCGCGCGGGTCCCTTGAGGTCTGCCGTAGCTAAAACAGAAAGTGCAATAGCACCATCCACCTATGCGCCACAAATCCTACACACTGGGGCTTTAAAGGACACTGATACTGCTGCTTAAAATACATTTAAATTACACTGACACTGCTGCTTAAATGACACCATTTGAGCTTTATTCCGCTACACATTGTGTGTTTTACCTATTTGTATTATATACAAGTTTACTTTACTTTTGCTACGAGTATGTGATGTTTTAGTCATGGTGTTTATTGTCTTGTTTATCAGATGTTTTATGTTCACTGTGGGCCTAGGGGGCGCTGCAATTTCAAATCCTGTGTGTGCAACCTGTACATATGGTTTTTGACAATAAAGCTGACTTTGAACTTTTAATAAAAATCTATAATAGATACTGTAGTAATGTTTTCGTAAAGACTTGTAAAAAATGGACTGGATGTTATTGCTTTGCCTGAAATGTTCCACAGCATGGCATTAAACTTATCTTAGAGGTCAGATCTGTGCCGAGGTCAGCCTCTTCACAATAAAAATACATATGTTTCTGGGTATTTCTTTTGCAGTAAAAACACATTGATATTGATACTGAAATTGATATGTTCAAGCCCATACTGCAGAAACCTCTCCACGGAGACTGGAGTCTTGTGGTATAGTGCAAACGCTAGTAAACAATAATATAATGGAAGCTGGCAGGAGGCTACATGATAAATAGGCAGCTATATGGAGCACTTATGGTGTTTTCTGCAGTGTTGTATAGTAACGAAGTAATAATACTTCACTACTGTACTTAAGTACATTTTGGGAGACTTTGTACTTTACTTGAGTTTTTAAAAAAATGATAACTTTTACTTTTACTTGACTACATTTCCAAATTTAATTGCATACTTTTACTCCAATACATTTTCAATGTGCCGTTTAGTTACTCGTTACAAAAAAAACCTCTACTGACTGCAAGGAAGTCAGGACGTGCCTTCCTATGGGCAATTAAATGCAGGCACAAAGTACGTTATTTGTAATTTATTAATTACGGTATGGAGGCACTAATGTGTAGTGAATGTTCTTGTTTGAAAACATCCAGGTTATGTGGGGAATACAATTTTTGCCAGTCCGAATGAATGAATGAATGGATGGATGGCAGCCACTCCAGTCAGGTGCCAGTTGATGACGTCAGGAGCACCTGCCTTCACCAGACTTGCAAAAATTGTATTCCCCACACAACCCAGATGTTTTAAAACAAGAACATTTACTACACGTCCTTAGTGCTACCGTACCATAATTATTAAATTACAAACATTAAAAAATATTAAATTCAGACTGCCTTTGCTAATACGCTGATACTTTTACTTGTACTTTTAATTACGTTACTTGAGTACATTTATTTTTACATTACTTGTCATACTTAAGTACAAGAAGTTCCAGATACTTTAAGACTTTTACTCAAGTAACATTTCAGTCAGTGACTTCGACTTTTACCAAAGTCATTTTTGGGAGGGATACCTATACTTTTACTTGAGTTTGATTTTCCAGTACTTTATACAACCCTGGTTTTCTGTATAGTTTTTGTAGTATTTGGTCGTGGCAGTTTTGCCTTTAGTACCAGAATGAAAGGAAGGACATAATACAAAGGAGCATGAGAGAGTAACAACTGAGGACACACCGGCAACACTTTGATTGTTGTATTATGAGTGGATTCAAGTATTTTATAATAATGTACAGTAAATATTTCAGTGTCTGTTGCTGTCTTTTCATTGTTTATTCATGTTCTTTGGGCTGGGGCTTGCCATCCAGTACTGAAGATGATCCTTTCTCATCTGCACGTCTGCAGTTTTCAACTCCAACCCAAAATAGAAACCTGACCAATGCAGCAACTTCTTCTGTCTGTCTGTTTTGGAGTTTGCCACTTACTAAACTTTCCTAAGCACAAAACCTCTCTTCTCCCCCACTGTGCAGTTCGGTACATCAGGAAGCCCATCATCTGGTATCCCCATGCACAAAGCAATAACATCACTATGGAGACAAGCAGCTGGCGACATAAAAATGCCAGAGTGCATCTTTAACATGCTAATATTAACTGATGGCAATATATAACTATAGTTTATTAAGTTGAAACAGGTACTACTTAAAAATTTGTCTGGCAGGTCTTTGCTAACTTCACATGTCACCACAGACAACAGTGGTACAGTCATTTAAGTATTACCCCACCAACTGGAAGGTCTCTGGCTCAAGGCAAAATGAGAAATTCAATTTGTCAACTGGACAAAAGTTTATTTGGTCAAATACGTTTCGCAGCTCATCCAAGCTGCTTCTTCAATTCTGGTCAGACACTGGTGGACACTGCCTATATCTGCCTGAAGGGAGGAGCTAACTACAGTGAAATTACTTTGAAACTACCACACCTACTCGTTTACAGTTTCTCTTAGTTAGGCAGGCCTATTAGATATGCAGTGGGACTGGAGTTCAACTCACACTCTAATGCTTACTGGCAGTTGAAGTTTCCAGTCACAATTGATACTTTGCAGTGACATCACGCTGGGGGTGTGCATGTAGTATGTGTATGGTGGAATGTTCAGCAGTTACCATTGTGACACAAGGTGCACATTAGCAAACACTACCAAATAAGCTTTGAGTTTAAGTCTGAAAACTCAAGAACAAATTCAATATGGATTAATACAAATGTCCATGGTCCTCTTTAAGTGATTTTCAACAAAAAGGTGAGAGTGACTAACTGAAAAACTGATGCTAATGCTATCTAGCTTATGATTGTAATGATACAAGGAGAAGTTCAATTTGTCAACTGGACAAAGTATGTTTGGTTGAAAACGTTTCGCCGCTCATCCGAGAGGCTTCGTCAGCTCTAATAAGAATGCTGGTAAGACACTTGCTTATATCTTACCAGCATTCTTATTAGAGCTGGCGAAGCCTCTCGGATGAGCGGCGAAACGTTTTCAACCAAACATACTTTGTCCAGTTGACAAACTGAACTTCTCCTTGTATCATGGATTCTACCTGGACGACTGAGGGACTTTTCACGCATCTTATGATTGTAATGTTATTTGAAGGACTTGTTTAACAGCACAAATCAGCTCACCTGTTGTAGTTCAGCTAAATCAGCTCTTTATGGTCAAATTCAAATCTATCAAAGCCTCAGACAGAGTAGTGCCTTTGTTAGCATCACATCCCCAGGTAATGTTGATGACATCAGCTGCAAAATCAGGAAGGACATCTGACCTAATACACTGAACAACCCCTACTATCTATCTTGAAGTTTGTCCCTTTCTCAAGCACACAACCTGCCCTTTCCCCCACTGTGCAGGGCTGTACATCACCTGGTATCAGCGTGAACAAAACCGCTGTGCTCAGGTTTACAGAATCAATACCAGGCTAATGTATACGCACCACACATCACACGAGACGCAGGGGTCAAGTGGAGCCAGAGACCAGAGGAGAGCGGCTCTGAAGTGGAAATTATATCAGTTGCATCGTGGGTAAAGGTGCAGAAGTGGAGGGAGGCGCAGGTGGCAGACGGGGCCTGGAGGACAGCAGGAGACCGGCTTAAATAAGAGTCTCGCAGGATGTAAGTGAGTATGTGGGCCGTTTGTGTCAAAGGTAATCTCAGGTTAAGTTGAAATCACAGACTGTATAAATGGGCATAGCTAACCCAGCAGCCGGGGTCTAAATAAGGAGTGACCATGGGGCCCCTTCCTCAATACTGAAAAACTGTCACCCCTGTCTGTAACTGCTGCAGGGACCTCGTCATTTTGGTCTTCAAATGTTTATATTAACCCACTCTACATGATCCTGGTGTTTTCATTTCGCTATTTTGTCCGTAATTAAATTCCTGTTCCTAATACGGAACTCTGCTCCAAATTTTCCCCCATAACTGCTAGTAGAGCTGGGTGGTATGACAAAAAATTGATATCACGGTATTTTTCAACATTTTATCGGTATCACAGTATTTGACGGTATGTTTAAAAAAAAAATAATTCATGCATGACTAGGTGTTAACCCCATTTCCTAATAATTTAGAGAATAATTACTGCAATAAATTTGACTTGGTAAAACATATCTGGGTCCAGTGCTTTAATCATCTCCTTGAAGCTCCTTTCTCAACAGGACTAAGTGGTACCGTGTCTAAATGGACAGTAACAGCGTTGGTAATATCGTTCCACTGTTTTTCTTTTGCTTTTCTTGTCGTAGGCAGTCCCCTTAGCAAACTTGTTTTTGAGTGACGTCCGAGTCGCTTTAGCCCGGCAACATTTACAGAATGTTTGTTTGATCAACGTCAGATTTTTTAAAGCTGAAGTACTTCCACTCAACTGACACGGCTCCTCTTTTCAGTATAAGTTCCTCTGTTTCTAACAACAACGTCCATGTTGTTCACCGCTCAACACACACTGTAGCCGTGTCCCAATTCGAGGGTTATTGATCCGTGTGCGTAGTTTGCGTGGTGCGTGTTGTTAGCATTAGCATTAGCAGCGTGTCTGAGCGCTGCGAGCGGCTCTGTGGACCTGTCCCATGTCCCTTGCGGTCCACGGAGAGTAGTTCAAGCCTTCGGAGCCACCGAAAAAGCGGCCAAAAAAGCAGCGGAGGCTGCATCCCTCCAATTGGGACACAGCTTACGCTTCCCCTGCTCTCATGCCACTGCAAAACAGTTCCCCGGCGTGATGTTTCGGTGTGACATTCCAGCGCGACGTTCCTCTGCTCTGTGTTCTCGAAGTTTTGTACGTACACACTCACCGGTATTGCGGTAAATGAAAAATTCATATAACTTTAAAAAAACCACACCGGTATTCAGTATGAACTGGTATACCGCCCAGCCCTAACTGCTAGCCTCATGAGCTTCATTTGACTGGAGCCGAACTCTATGGTTGATGTCACACTTCCTTAGTCCACTTTTTTATACATAATAACAATTCATTGCATTTATATAGCGCCTTTCACGACACCCAAAGCGCTTTACAGTTCATTGTTCATTCACCCCACACTTGGTGGTGGTAAGCTACTTTCTGTAGCCACAGCTGCCCTAACCATACAGTCTATGGTTAGAATAGAGCAGTAAAAGCAGTAACACAGGGGTGCAACCTTTTTTTAACCGGGATCTACTTTTGAGGTTGATGGTGTGCCGAGATCTTCTACACACACACACACCTTAGTCCTGGTTTAGACCTGGTTTAGTCCTGGTTTAGACCTGGTTTAGTCCTGGTTTAGACCTGGTTTAGTCTTGGTTTAGTCCTGGTTTAGACCTGGTTTAGTTCTGGTTTAGACCTTGTTTAGTCCTGGTTTAGACCTGGTTTAGTTCTGGTTTAGACCTTGTTTAGTCCTGGTTTAGTCTTGGTTTAGTCCTGGTTTAGACCTGGTTTAGACCTTGTTTAGTCCTGGTTTAGTCCTGGTTTAGTCTTGGTTTAGTCCTGGTTTAGTCCTGGTTTAGACCTGGTTTAGTCTTGGTTTAGTCCTGGTTTAGTTTTGGTTTAGACCTGGTTTAGTCCTGGTTTAGACCTGGTTTAGTCCCGGGCCCCTGCTGTCAGATTATATGTCCCTTTGATGCAGAAATAATATGATAATATGACTCACCCCATAAGAACGCGTCAGCTCCGTTGTAACAGTTTGCAGTGTTGTCAGATCTGGAAGACCTAACTATGTTCCTGTCTACCTCACTGCCTCTAAAGGGTTTACCTGCTCCTCAGCCTTCATCATCTCACTCCAAATACTCCTCCCCACTGCTCATCACACCTCCTCCTGTCAAATCATCATCTCATCGTTCCCTTCACTCTCCACATCCTCTCATCGTCTCCTTCACATCTATTTGGCCACGCCGTTAGCTCATTCAATAAAACTACCAATACTTTCTCTTTGTATCTGTCTGAGTCTCTCCAGGTTGAAATCACCGCACCTCTGAAATCATTGTCAGGACACAAACCCCATGACCCTCTCCAGATCCTCTACTTTTCCCAACATGGACCAAAATTCCCATGGCCTGCACTTCCCATCTCCCCAAATTACACACTGGAGCTCGATACTGTGGTAAAATACTCAACTTTGTGATTTTATGTGCCATTACAAATCTTCAATCTCTTTTAATTAAATCCAGATGGTATGAAGCCACAGCACATAAATATCTTATTACCCAAACCATGAAAGAAAACGTAAAGGCGCTATGTAAAATGTTTGCCACTACCAGTCCACCAGCATATGTGATCTTAGAATGAACTCCAATAAAATCCATGTAATAAATCTTGTCCCTGTGTTAAATTGGAACGAAGGAGTGGTGGTGGTTTGGCCTCTACATAAAATCTGTAAGTTCAAACTGGAGCTGATGAGTGATGTAATCTAATGTTATAAATCGTTCCACTGTTGGTATCTGGTTTTGGGGTGTAAAAGAAGCCAGTGGCAGTTACACTGACAGGATGCTTCAGTCGACCCCTCAGCACCGTAAAATAGAGCTTAGGTTTTATGATGCTACTTTGAGTGTGTATTGTAAAGTTTGTCTCGTTTGGACGTTGGGAGTACCGTTGGGTTTCTCAGTGGAAATAGCTGACTTTGTACTTTTGTACTTTGGTAAATTGTAATTTGAAGTGAGATATTAAAATAGTATCACATTATGTGTTAGAATGTGATATTTTACCCCAAGTATTGTTTTATTTTTACAAATCTGTTGATCCCACTCAATGCTATTAGCACCAATTGGTATAAGATGGACACAGAACTCTAGGACTTCTGTTGGCGGAAAGTGGTTTTACATAGAACCATTTTGTTATTCCTGCAAAATGCTCTGCACCCCATATGTTGTTTTTAGTATTTCAGGTGATTTTATAACTCATGCCAGACTGATACACTATATTGCCCAAAGTACTCATTCACCCATCCAAATAATCAAAATCAGGTGTTCCAATCACGTCCATGGCCACAGGTGAATAAAATCAAGCACCTGGGCCTGAAAGAATGGGCTCTCAGGAGCTCATTGAATTCCAGCGTGGTGCTGTGATAGAATGCCACCTGTGCAACAAGCCCAGTCATGAAATTTACTCTCCTAAATATTCCACAGTCAACGTGAAAGCGATTGGGAATGACAGCATCTCAGCCTCAAAGTGACAGGCCACGTAAACTGACGGAGCGGGGCAGCAGATGCTGAGGCACCTAGTGTGCAGAGGTCACCAACTTTCTGCAGAGTCAATCACTACAGACCTCCAAACATCATGTGGCCTTCAGATTAACTCAAGAATGGTGCGTAAAGAGCTTCATGGAATGGGTTTCCCTGGCCGAGCAGCTGCACCCAAGCCATACATCACCAAGTGCAATGCAAAGTGTCGGATGCAGTGGTGTAAAGCGCTGCCACCAGGCTCTAGAGCAGTGGAGATGCATTCTCAGGAGTGATGAATTGCACTTGTCCATGTGGCAATCTGATGGACGAGTCTGGGTTTGGCAGTACTTGTCTGCCAAACCCAGAGAACCAACAGAGAACAGTACTTGTCTGAATGCATGTGCCAAGTGTAAAGTTTGGTGGAGGGGGGATTATGGTGTGGGGTTGTTTTTCAGGAGCTGGGATTGGCTCCTTAGTTCCAGTGAAAGGAACTCTGAATGTTTCAGCATGCCAAGAGATTTTTGACAATTCCACAATCCCAACTTTGTGGGAACAGTTTGGAGATGGCCCCTTTCTCTTCAACATGACTGTGCACCACTTAAACTTAGACTTAGACAAACTTTATTGATCCACAAGGGAACATGCTTTGGGTACGGTAGCTCACTCATCAAATATAATATACAATATAAAACAGAGGGTAAAAGAACAAGAAGAAAAATCGATGGCATAGCAACCAAAGAGCAATAGACCTGTGTCAGATGAGACACAATTATATACATAGTCATAGTCATAGTCATAGTCATAGTTTGCTTTATTGTCGAAAACAATCATGTACATGTACACAGAGTGAATTCGAAATTTTGTTTCGATAATGGTAATAAATATATATGTACAATCAGATTTAAATAGAAAAGTATTAGTCAAATACAAAATACAGTATCAAATACCAGTGTACAAAGCAAGAACCAGAAGGACATGGATGAGAGAGTTTGGTGTGGATGAACTTGACTGGCTTGACCTCAACCCGATAGAACATTAGAGCGGACTGAGAGCCAGACCTTCTCGTCCAACATCAGCGTGTGACCTCACAAATGCTCTTCTAGAATAGTGGTCAAAAATTCCCATAAACACTCCTAAACCTTGTGGTCAACCTTTCCAGAAGGGATGAAGCTGTTATAGCTGCAAAGGGTGGACTGACGTCATATTAAACCCTATGGATTAAGAATGGGATGTCACTTAAGTTCACATGCGAGTCAAGGAAGGGGAAAGAATACTTTTGGCATGTGTATGTGTAGCACTCTGAATTGAGGTCTGCACATTATCAGTCTTGGATGGCTCTCACCAAAAGCAACTGAGACCTACTGGGACATTCAAACCAATACTCCAAGATGATTAGACTTAGACAAACTTTATTAATCCACAAGAGAAATTATTTGGGTACAGTAACTCACTCATCATAATATAATGTTATTATTTGGTTAATAGGCATCACAACAGCGAAACAATCAGCAGAGTGAAAAACACAAACTTCATTGCCATCCACAACTTTGCAAAGCACTTCACTCTGTGTGTATTTTTCATTAACAAAATAGTCTGTAGCTTTACTAAAATAGGCTGAAGTGCATCAGTTGACGTCACCATGTTTTCTTTGGTTCACTTGAGTGCTTCACATTTGTTTTCTGCCTATACCAGAATACTGCTCTGCCACTGGTCCAGTCTCAGTCTCGCTAGTGGCTGGGCCCTATTGCACCAGCATATCTTGGGAGTCTGTGAATGTATTTCAAGAATCATCTTGCTGCACAAACTTAGGCTATGTTCAGACTGCAGCCTAGTGACCCAAATCCGATTGTTTCGCCCCTATGCGGCCTGTGCAGTATCTGATCTTTTAATGACAGTCTGAATGACACAGATCCGATTTTTTTCAAATGTGACCCAGCCCACTTGGATATGTGGTCCTAAAACCGATACATATCCGATCTTTTGACATGCGACTTCAGTCTGAACGTCCAGGTCGCATTCATCCGACCTACACGTCATCAACAAGTGAGAGTGGTACAAATAGACAGGTTCAAATGTACACAACTGGAGTTAATATGATTAACTGAGATTCAGGAGCTGGACCACGTCTCAACCTCCTCGCCAGCCAACCACAGCTCATCTCAACCACACCTTCAATTACCTGGAAGCCCTATTTATATGGCCTATCCCGACAACACAGCCCATGTCAGCTCTCTGACAGAACCCCCACCCTCAGCCATCGCATTTACCTACCGTCAATCGTCAATAAATATCCTTATCATATTTCATTGTTGTGGCATGGTTCTTGTTAGTGAAACGCTGTTCTCGTTATATGAAAATTGTGCATGAACTCTGTGTCAGTGAAGCAGCGAAGCACATAACAATCCCACCACTCCTGGCTGTGACGCCACACCTACGCGTTCGTTTCTACGGACGTTGCTGCCACTGCCCCACAAAACGCCATGATCAAAAATCTTGTGCTTCTCCTTCTCAGTCTCCTCCTTAAAACAAATAAGTTGAACATGTTCTGGCTCTGGTACGACAGCAATTTTAAAATCTCCAGGCGCTCAATGCTAGTATCCATGTTTAGGCTACTTCCATAAACACTGAGCACGCTCGCTGCGTGTGACGTCGTCGTGTCCTCCAAGGCGCATGCGGGACACTTTTGGGGAGTTTAAACTCCACACTGGAAATCACATACGAGTCGCATCTAATTGGGAATGTGAACAAACTCTCAAAAAAATCGGATTTCACAAAAAAATCTGAATTGAGCATAAAGTCCTGCAGTCTGAACGTAGGCTTAGTGTTTTCAGGTTTCTTCCACAAAGATTAGGCTAAATTAAAAAACATATTATATGTGCTATTTTTACCCAGAGAAATATTAAACATTTATCTGTAGCTCAAAATGTTAATGAATATATGTTGTTTGTATAATCGCTTCAAGTAATAAAAGCTTCAGGCAACAGCTGCAGTAGTTCAGAGACAAGAGATTTTACAAACAAAACATCCCAGTTGTTGTGTCCTGAGGCAAGACGCATCATGCACAGTGCCAGTGTGTGACCTTGGGGGCATCAATGGTACAGACTGACACAGTGGTTAATAATACATTTTATTTGTTAGGCGCCTTTCAAGGCTCTCAAGGTCGCTGTACATCAAGATATTAAATACATTAATTAAATAATACAGTACATAATAAAACAAGATAAAATGAAATAAAAGTGTAAAAATACATTTGAAAAGAAAACAGATACAGATTAAAAGACAGTGCAGTTATGGTCAGAGTGGTCAGAGTGAGAAGGTCTTTCTAAACAGATGAGTTTTGAGTGTGAGAGTGAGTGTGTGTCGCGGAGATCATGGGGGAGGGAGTTCCAGAGCTGGGGAGCAGAGCGGCTGAAGGCTCTGCTTCCCATAGTGACGAGACGGGCAGGAGGGACAGTGAGGTGCAGGGAGGAGGAGGAGCGGAGGGAGCGGGCAGGTGTGGAGATGTGAATGAGGTTAGACAGGTATGGAGGGGCGAGGTTGTGGATGGCTTTGTAAGTGAGGAGTATGATTTTGTAGTGTATGTTAGTGCTTCAACCTCACAGCAAGAATGTCCTGGGTTCAACTCCTGGGTGGTACGGGACTCTGTGCGGAGAGTGCAGGTTCTCGGCATAGGTCTTCTGGTTTTCCAATTTCTCCAACACTAAAAACTAGACAGAAGTAGACTTGTTGATTGTTTAGGAAAAGATACTTAAATAAGCCTTCTTTGTTGTGAGGCATTGAGCAAAATAAATAAATATGAAACAAATAAGAGATATGACATGAAATATGAATCACAAAGGCTGCATTTTTTAAAAGTACAATAATTTTCCCCATAAACAATAAAATCTTCTATTTTATTATGTATAAATACCCTGTAGTTGTACCCCTGTTGTACATATATATTTATTATCATTATCTTATGTATATAATTGTGTCTCATCTGACATAGGTCTATTGCTCTTTGGTTGCTATTCCATTTATTTTTCTTTTTGTTCTTTTACCCTCTGTTATATATTGTATATTATATTTGATGAGTGAACTACCGTACCCAAAACAATTTCCCTTCTGGATCAATAAAGTGTGTCTAAGGGCCCGTTTACACGAGAACGCTTACGGGTAAAAACGACAACATATTTTATCGGAAGTGCCTTTCGTTTACACGGTGACGGCGTTTTTGGGGCCTTAAAACGCAAAAATCTGAAACCACCCTCCAGAGTGGAAAAGTTAAATATGCTCCGCTGTAGTGTCTCCGTGTAAACTGCCCAAGACGCAAAACTGGTCAGATCTGCTCATGTCAGTACACATTTACGTCACATAGATGCGGCATACCTTGATACCACGGATGTTCAAGCTGCGCTAGCAGCTCTAGTCAACATACAAGAGTTATTTCAACAATTAATAAATTGCAATTATAAATCGCACCCACACACGTCTACGGCGTACAAGTCTTTCTCACACTCTCACAGCCACACAGACGCCAAGACAAGCGACTTCCACATGAGGCACTTCAAATGTAAAACCCGATGTGATTTTATATTTTCTAATTCACTGTAATCCTCCTGTAATGTAACTATTTTCAGTACAATATTCAAAAACATGTAAACAAAAGTACAAGTCACTGAAATGTTTGGAGCGGAACTTAACAACTCATTTAAAACGCAACTAGAACATTTTATTTTGAAGTTTTACCTTTCTCTTTTCCAGTACAGTCGTGGTTAGAAATGTAACTTGACGCTGTTGTGATGGGTTTTTTTTGTTTTGTTTTTTCAGTCCAGCGCCTCCCTTCGCTGGCTTTTGCGTCCACTTTTGCGTCTTCGTATAAACGTGGATAAAAAATTGAAGACGAGACGCCACTTTTGCATCTTCTGTTTTGATCGTCGCCGTATAAACGTAGCCTAAGTCTAAGTCTAGTTTAGATCTGTATAAATACGACTAACCCTGTAACTTAGATCTGGGCGACAGTAGCTCAGTTGGTGTCTCCGTCGTCTGATCTGAAGTTTGGTGGTTCGAATCCTCGACATAAACGTCATCAGAGCCACTGATCCACAGGTTGGTGGTGTGATTACAGCTCTCACAGATGAATTTGGTTGTGTCCTTGGGAAAGCCACTTAACCCCACCCCTAGTGTGTGCGTACACTGGTGTATGAATATGACTGTGTGAATGGATGAGTGGTTGATGTAAAGCGCTTTCAGAGCCTTGAAGGTAGAAAAGCGCTATATAAAAATGTGACCATTTACCATGACCATTTACAAACATGTTCCGAGATGTGATTCTTGCAGTTGTCAGTTCATTTTTCAGACTTTTAATCAATACGTTTTTTGCTATTTTAATTCCAAACTTACAACAAATTCTGCTGTCTATGTTGCCCCAGTGTGCACTTAAATACAGGTGAAGTGATTGTATAGAATGGTTTTCACCTTGAGCTTCAGGGGTTCCATCTCCCCTGTGTCTCCTTCCACTTTCCTCTCAGTCTGGTTGAATATGTGCAGACTCCCATGGGACGTCTCAGTCTGGCCACAGAGAACACCAGGCTCAGATAAGTTTTACACAACTCTGCCTCTGCACCGCACTCTTCAGGTTACTCTGAGCAAGTGGCGCATTATGTCTCTTAGGAAATAAAGGTGCTCAAGCTTTATCTCAAACCGCGGGATGCAATCTCTATCACTTTGTTGTTGTTCAAACATTTCGGTACTATAATATACAGCTATGAGTTTTTCAATGTGTTGCAGCTTCAACAACTTCTTCCGTTACTACCAACCCCAACTCCAGTGTAAATAGAACATGCACATTCTAAAGTCGGTTACCATTCCATGAGTTCGCTCCAATTCAAGATTCAAGATTGTTTATTTGTCATATGCAGGATCAACGCAAGTTCAAGAATGCAATGAAATGTTTAGGATCAGAAGAACCGCTGACTCGCTAAGATAGTCAAGAAATACTAATAACATGCAGTAATAGTACATGGTAAAAAGTGTTGCAAAAAGTGCAGGGGAAGAAGTAAACAATATGTAATAAAATACAAGGTACAAGTAGGGTTAAATATGGTGTAAGTAGAGTATTTCACAGATTGCACATAATATACGTGCATTTTCCTTTTCATTGAGTCAGCATCAACTTTGAAAAACCACTTGACCACACATGAGTAACACCAGAGCTTCTTTGGAAAACAATGGTGGCTGAATCGCTAGCACTCACGCTTCACAGCAAGAAGGTTTCAGGTTAGATCCCCTGGTCACCCAGTGTCCTCCTGTTGTGGTAGTCCTGCATAAGCCTATTTCAAGACCTGAGGATGGGTCCCTGGGCTCCCTCTGCTCTTAAGGAGATGCCCCAGCAGCATTGAAGAGTGGCTCAAAAATTATTATTATTATTTTTATTTATTTATTTATTTATTTATTTATTTATTTGTGTTTGTTATTTCATTCATAAAGTATAAAAATACATCAACGGTGTGATGACAATACAAAAAATTGAAGGAAAGGGAGCAGAAAGAAGAGTAATCTTATGTTATCGGCCCCTCTTCCCTTTTCCAGACAATAACACTGATAGTGACGATAAAACACTTCATCAATACATTCCATTTCAATCACAATTATTAATCAATTGTAAACAAACAGTAAGCTTAAAGGAGAATTAACGTTTTTTACAATCTGAGCCTTATTTTGGAGGCCGCTTTGGACTCCAATTAAAGTCTACGCTGACACAGCGAGCTTCTGTGATTTGAAAAGTGCTAAAAGTGCACTCACGTTCACGGATACCGCTACAACACGACATCTACAAAACTGCTCCAAATGACACCAAAGTGCTATGGGTGAGTAAAACAACTTGTTTTATTACCGAAATAAGGCTCAGATTGTAAAAAAAAAAAAAAAAAAAGGTAATTCTCCTTTAATTTTTTATGCGCAACAACTTAGTTTTCTTTTTCATACATACACATTTCACTGGATTTTATGTACTTTTTTAAATGTCATTATTGTACAGTGGTACCTCACCTTACGAATGACCCAACAAACGAAAATTTCAAGTTACGAAACGCCTTCACGGTAAATTTTGGTCCCTAGATACGAAAGAAAATTCAAGTTACGAAACGTGAAATCTCAAAAATTCAAATAATGCGCGCTCAGCCACACACATTATACGCTTTTCTCAGACTGGATTTAAACTTTTCTCACATTTGTCTCTCGTTTAAACACTCAAACTTTCATAGATTTTCAACAAAATTATTAATAGTGAAGTGTGGGGGGAAGGGGGAGGGGGGAGAAGACTGCGCTCTGACACGTGTGTGATAGCGCACATGACCCGGCGCGGAGCTGACAGCAGGTCTAGACCAAGGTCTAAACCTGGACTGGACCAGGACTAAACCAGGACTAGACCAGGTGGATTAAAGCAGCGAGGAGGGGACTGCACGCAGTCTGAGCGCATGAACGCATGAACGAGACCCATGCAAGAGCCGCGGCTCCTCTAGACCTCCTCTAGACCTGGTCAGGTCTAGAGGAGGTCTAGAGGAGCCGCGGTGGTCTGGACTAAACCAGGACTAAACCTGGACTAAACCAGGAGGAGCCGCGGTGGTCTGGACTAAGCCAGGACTAAACCTGGACTAAACCAGGAGGAGCCCGCGGCTCTTGCATGGGTCTCATTCATACGTTCATGCGCTCAGACTGCGTGCAGTCCCCTCCTCGCTGCTTTAATCCACCTGGTCTAGTCCTGGTTTAGTCCTGGTTTAGTCCAGGTTTAGTCCTGGTTTAGTCCAGGTTTAGTCCTGATCCAGTCCATGTTTAGACCTTGGTCTAGACCTGCTGTCAGCCCCGCGCCGGGTCATGCTGCGCTATCACACGTGTCAGAGCGCAGTTTTCTCCCCCCTCCCGCTTCCCCCCCCACACTTCACTGTTAATACATTTTGTTGAAAATCTATGAAAGTTTGAGTGTGTAAACGAGAGACAAATGTGAGAAACATGCAGAACACAATGTTACACTATAAAAAAAGTTACACTATAAAAAAAAAAACTTGGATCGGGGCCTTGGAACGAATCAGGCTTTTTCCATTGAAATAGCTAGTCAACTTACGAATTTTTCACGTTACGAAACCACTTCTGGAACGAATGAATTTCGTAAGGTGAGGTACCACTGTACTTGATTCTTTGATTTCTTTATCAAGGTTATTCCATAAATAAACTCCTTTCACAGCGATGCTTCGCTCCATAACCTTGGTTCTGAATCTGGGTTTTTTAAACATGTAGGTTCCTTTTAAATTGTAGTGGCTTCTTCTCATCTCAAACTCTCAAACGTCTTTGAATATTTACAGGAAACACTCTGCACTTTGCTTTATACATGACTTTGAGGATACTTAATTCAACAATATCACACATTTTCAACACTTTAAGTTTAACACTATTTCTGATCTATGTTATAATGCTGTTACCTCATCAAAACCATACCTGGAGTTGTGTTTTGTTTCATTCACACGTTTAACACACAGATCCTGCATAATTAGGCTGAGTTGTTGTATCAAACATAAAACACTCTGTCATGTGGTAATACAGGAAGTGTTCCACTGTGTTTTTAAACTCCATACACCTTCACTAGAATCATTTGGATAATTTCAACCCTGGAATTGCCTGTCTTGACTGAATAAAGGTAAAAGATAGGTGTTAACTCACAAGGTGAAGCATTCTGAGCTTTGGAGATGTAAACAGACTACATAATAATAAAGTATTAGTCAAAACGTGTGAATGAAACAAAACACAACTCCAGGTATGTTTTATATATGTTTTTATAATACAGCTTAAAGGGATATGCCACCCCCAGGTCAAATTTGGGCATCTCCCCACAGTCCAGAGACTAAAATAAGTGGTGGAAAGCGTTTTCCTGCTCACCCAGCCATTGTCCGAGTCTGTCGCCACTGACCGCCGCGGTATCTGGTACTCCTCCGCCTTAGAATGGAGTCTAACGTAGCCAGAGAAAGATTTCGGCCAAAAGGAATTAATTTGCTCGATGCGTTTCCCAATTACTTTCTGTGTAGTGCGCATTCATATCGAGTGCAAATAAATGTGCAAATCAACACGGAGAGCTTGCCTTGGTCATTTTGGGTGGGAACTATTTTCCAGTGCGTAAGAATACAGCCGTATCACGCAGCACGCTACCAGGGGAATCCCAGTTACGCACCGGGAAGGGAGTTCCCCTGTTGCACAACGTGGTGCGTGATACGGCTGTATTCTTACGCACTGGAAAATAGTTCCCACCCAAAATGACCAAGGCAAGCTCTCCGTGTTGATTTGCACATTTATTTGCACTCGATATGAATGCGCACTACACACAAAGTAATTGGGAAACGCATCGAGCAAATTAATTTCTTTTGGCCGAAATCTTTCTCTGGCTACGTTAGACTCCAATCTAAGGTGGAGGAGCACCAGATACCGCGGCGGTCAGTGGCGACAGACTCGGACAATGGCTGGGTGAGCAGGAAAACGCTTTCTACCACTTATTTTAGTCTCTGGACTGTGGGGAGATGCCCAAATTTGACCTGGGGGTGGCATATCCCTTTAAAGCTCAAAAGAGTAAATTTTGCGTAATATAGGAAACTTTAAATCTGACGTAATCACAGAAGTAAGTGCACCAAAAACACTCATTGCCAATTCAAGTATGATGGAAATAAGCAAAGAACTAAAATGTATTTGCCCTGTCTACAGACAACAGAATATAACATTAATATCAGTACAGGCTGTGTGTGCAACTATTTTAAACACAGCTCTGGAAGGGTCTATGCCTGCTAATAATGACTGATGATTGAAACTTCTTATCATTTTAGCATAACTATTCTGTCCACCAACAGTTTACCCAGGCAGCACAAAGCCTATACGCTCCCGTCTTTAATTATACATTTTAATTTTCCTTCTTGTTAATGCAGGGGAACGCACTCAGGTCCGCAGCATCAATCACACAGCTCGTAATAATTCCCCTGAATGATAATGAGCACCTTAAATGTCCATGCACTTAATTATGGGGCCCTCCGACACAAGGCGCATCCATCACTCACTCTCCGATTATGTTGTTAAAATATCTGTCACGGGCAAATTGGATGAGGGGTGGAACATGAAAATGAATGTATTCGTAATGAGATCTGTTCGAAATGCCAGTTGAAACAGTGATATAAGACTATATCATAGCGTTTAAAGGTGCGCTGTGGAACTTTTCTGGTGTATGGTTTGCTGTCTGCTTGGATGGAGCTCAATCGTGGAGCTGTTGATGCTTTGCGGTGACATCGTGCTGGGAGGGGGTGGGTTCTGTATGTATCGCTAATGGTGGAATGTTCAGAAGTTACCATGGAGACAGAACAACTCAAGAAAAAAGAATTTAAAGGTCCCATGGCATGAAATTTTCACTTTCTGAGGTTTTTGAACGTGAATATGAGCTCCCCTACCCTGTTTAGCCCCCCCATGGTTAAAAGTTGTGAAATGTCTAAACTGAGCATTTGCGATCCTTTTCTGCGTTACAAAAAATCTGAGCTCAAACGGGCAATTTTGAACAAGGCACCTTATTGACGTCAGATCGAAAAGAGAAATGCAAATGCAGTTCCACCCCCGTCTGTCTGTACTCAGCATCTCTGTAAATCACGCCCAGAGAGTTTGGACTGCGAATGCGCTAAGCAATGCGAAATGCGTTTTTTTATTTGCCTGGAGGCACGTCCGAGTGTTTCTAGGCTCGGAAGTCCTTGATCTGAGCCTCTGGACCTTTGAACAGTAGTGGTTTAATTTTATTTTCTGTGGAAATGTGTTTATTTTTCAATGGAACGCTTCCCATCTCTCCCCCCCTGCAAAAACACAGAAATGGATCAGCTGAGAGCTGAGAGCGGAGAGTTTGGCCACGCCCCCACCCTCTACTATAGGCCAGCTTTTTTCTCCTCATTTGCATTCAAACAACAACGCCCAGAATAAAGTGTTTGAGAGAGATATTTATGACTCTTTCTCATCTTATCTCTGTTTCTCATGCACTGAGTGTTGATTTCGAAGAAGGATTCATTTACAGTATTAGGGAACCATTAAGGAGCCATATAAAAGCATCAAGAAGTACCATGTCATGGGATCTTTAAACAACACTATTGGAGCCTGTGATTAATATGTGTGCCATCTTTTAAGCGTTGGGTAGGAAAAGTCTAATGCTCGAACACTTGAGACATACTGTAAATGGATCAGTTCAAAACTATTATAAAACCTGGCAGCCATTCCTACTCTATTTTCAATCCAAACCAGTAAATAAATAGCTCACTTACCCCGCATTCTAATTCCCCTTTCTATATTTAATTTAATTTGTTTTCTTTTTCTTCTTTTGCCTGCTGTCCTGTTGTTTTTGTGTAATGTCTGTATGTTTAAATGTTTCATAAAAATCAATAAAAATAACTGAATGTGTGTACCTGTGAGTGTTCATGTTCGTGTTCAGTTGTAACTGTATTGTTATGTTCTTTATGGTCAGATTGTGTTCAAATTAGGTACAGATTAAAGTCTAATACCGCCTCAGACAGCGCAGAGCCTCCAGTTAGCATCACAAGCCCAGGGAATGTTGATGACATCAGCTGCAAAGTATCAACACTCTCCCTCTGTCCGCAGAAAGAACTCTCCGTAGAGCACAATGCATTTTTTTGTGTAATCAAACAGCCCGTGTTTGGCTTCATAAAGGTTGAATTTTGGATTCCTCTCTGATTTCACAACATGGCACCAGCAAACTGGATTTGTTAATGTTGTAATGGTAAATTGTCACATTTTTATACGAGGGTGGGCTGAAAAGTTCATAGCCTGACCCAGAAGGACTTATGCCACACTGATGAAACTTGACATGCATTAAATTCAATCCTTTGTGACACTAACGGCATAGTTTATTTTCAGATTTACTGATGCTGATGTGGTTTTTCGAAACTTTGAAAAGTGGGACCAGAGACTTTTGATGAAAATGGACAAAATTTGGCACCGTGGTGTTATCAAATATCTGCAGAAAAAGGGGTTAACCCCCAAGGACATTCATGCCGATATGGTTGCTACGTTAGGGGATGATGCTCCAGCTTTATCAACTGTGAAAAAGTGGGCAGCTGAATTCAAGAGGGGTAGGGAGAGCCTTGAAGATGACCCAAGGTCTGGTCGTCCAGCATCAGCAACGACCCAAGAAAACATCGACCGTGTTCACCACATGGTGATGGATGACAGACATTTAACTGTTAATCAGATAGCAGATGCTGTAGCCATCGTAGCCTTCGTCAGTAGGAAAACCGACGAATGGGGTCCTGTTTCACCAGGACAATGCTCCTGCACACAAGTCGGTGGTTGCAATGGCTGCTGTGAGAGACTGTGGCTTTGAACTGGTTGATCATCCCCCATATTCTCCGGATTTGGCACCGTCTGACTTTTTTCTGTTCCCAAACATGAAAAAACATTTGGCTGGAAGCTTTGGAAAAAAAATAAGAGACCTCTGCAAAATTATCAATTATTCTGATTTTACTACTTATAGGTATGTGTTTGGGCCAAAGGAAGATTTTTGTTTGAGTCTATAAACTACTGACAATATTTCCCCCAAATTCCAAATAAAAATATTATCGTTTAGAGTATTTATTCGCAGAACATGACAAATGGTCAAAATAACAAAAAAGATACATGTTTTCAGACTTCAAACAATGCAAAGAAACAAGATCAAATTCATTTTAAAACAACATAATACTAATGTTTACACTTAAGAAGAGTTCAAAAATCAATATTTGGTGCAATAACCCTTATTTTTAATCACAGCTTTCATGTGTCTTGGCATGCTCTCCACAAGTCTTTCACATTGTTCTTGGGTGACTTTATTCCACTCCTGGTGCAAGAACTGAAGTAGTTGTGTTGGAATTCAACAGACGTCGGAATGGAATGGCTGTAATACATGTAGAGATGCTGATTTCAGAAAAAAATGCAGTGGTCTCTTGTTTTTTTTTTCCAGAGCTGTAGTGCATTTCCACCTTCTCCTTTTACATGAAGGAACCACTCATTAATACACCACAGACACTGGGGGTGAGGTGGGTTAAGTGTCTTGCCCAAGAACACAACGACAGCTTTCATCTGTGGGAGTGGAATCACACCGCCAATCTGTGGGTCAGTGGGTCTGCGCTGAGGGTGGGATTGGGATCTTCAGATCAGTGGGGATGCACTCTACCAACTGTTGCTTACTGAGCTTCTCAGTGTAACATTTAGCCCAGCTCTGGTCTGAACTTGCTCTAACTGACTGGTCAGAACTGATCACACATCTTTGGTTCATTTTCTAGGTCATATTATACTTCCATGATGTCTGGAACATTCTGCATTATAGCTCGTTTGTTTGTTTTTGTGCCAAAAATAATACCCTGAAAAACTTGCCTGGAAGAATCCATGACTCATCGCTGTCCCAGCGGCGAGTCTGGTAACGCTTGGTCCAGAATGCGCTGCCGTTGCGCTTAGACAGACAGCTAAGTGAACCAATCAGAAAACAGTTAACGGACAGCGACGTGAACCAAGCCGGTAGGAAGCTATGCAAAAACATCTTTTTTGAAAAGAAAGGCCTCTAGAGCTGTCAGCTGCTGTGGTTTTAAGGAATCGATGTGTTTTAGGTCATTTAAGACCAATTTTACAGCTGAATGGAAGGGACGTTGCGGGCAAAGGCGGGTGCACTGACGTCACCATCTTTGAACGAATCAGAATCGCGGAGTCCGTTGTTAACCGGGGGAGCGAGGGTGGAGCGAGGGTGTCCAAATGGTATCGCGCTGTATAGCAAATACAGAGAGATATCATTTGGCTGGCCAGGTAACTGAAAAACATGCATTCTTACTGTAGATGGAACCACCTCTCTGCAGAGCTGACCTGCACTTCGCCTTGTGCCACCATTTGCTTGTCTCCATGGAGAAAGAGAGGTTTGGCATCTGTCCTTGCAGATTATAACTGATATTTTCATCTTATGTCATCAGCATTCCTGTGGGATGTAAAGCTAACTGGAGGCACTGATTACAGGCTCCTGAAAATGTACTGTTTAATTCCATGTTGTATTTTTCCTCAAGTTTTCAGACCATCTTAAATCGTCTTTTGGCTGTGTTTGATAATGTGTGCGTGTGTCACTATGATGACTACTGAACATTGCACCTTATGCGTACATGTAGAATTTCTGTAAATTTAGCACATGCAGTGTAATTGCACTGATTTAGATAGAGATTTACTCATCATCTGAGCCCTGGTTCCAAACTCTCTGTGTTTGTAGTAGATCTGCAGATAGGACCCCTGGAGTGTGGTTGTCCTGATGAGAAGGACAGTCCTGCGGGAGGGCGGAAGCTCAAACTCATGCTGTTCTAACCCAGCAGGACACAGACACTGCCACCAACCGCTGAGCTCTGCTACGACTGACCGGCCTCAACTATCTGCACAGTTTGGCAATTAGGAACAAGCCAGAGAGTGATCTTACAAAGCTGAACAGTCATTTTGTTTACTTCTGTTTTAACACTTAGCATATGCCGTAGAATTCAACTGTTGGAAAAGAAACATTATGCAGAATAAACCATGGTGTAATGAGTTGTCTTCATTGTTAGCTTACTCAGAGTTGTACTTTGGTTGATTCATACATGTTTGAACGTTCTTTTATTGTGCTGCATTTGAAGCTTATTTATTGACCTAAATATCCCATTGAGATTAAGAACCTCTTTTTCAAGGGAGTCCTGGCCAAGAGGCAGCCGCAAACACAAAACACAGTTACATATTTACACAGATAAGACATAAAAGTTTAAAAACATTCTAAAAAAACAAGTGCAGATTGTGGAATTGGTCTCAAAAGCTCTCAGTTTGGATTTAAAAGTGCTCAAGGAAATTAAATCAGTTAGTTTCAGAAGCTTGAGGACATTCTCTGGACTGCTATGCTATTTTTTTCTTTTTCATTGACATTTTCATTCTGACTCTGGCTCCCACTGAATAACAATGTAATATTGTGGCCCCTCTCTCTGTACCTGCTGTGAGCCTCATAATTTTAAAATGTTTGTATTAACCCACTCTACATGGTCCTGCTGTTTTTTGTTTTTGTTTTTCCGCTATTTCCACATTTAAAAAAAAAGTATTATAATATTGAGCCTGGCTCCAAATTCGCCCCGTAACCATTAGCATCACTTGAGTGGAGCCAAACACTAAGGGTGACGTCACACTCTTAGTAAAAGTACTGTACTTAAAGGGACAGTGTGTAAGATTTTTACCCGTTAATTACTGAAATTGAAGATACCCATTCAAAAATACATAGTTTTCCAAGCCTTTTCACTTCCATCATGAAATCAAAGTATTCTTTTGGACTTAGATATAGTCACATAAAAGGGGGATCTTCCCCATGCAGAGGCAGCCATTTTGAATACGAGAGCCGCAGAAGGACATTTGGGCTCCGCCTTCACCTTCGGCAAGGCTCTTGGTTTTGGGTAAACAACACAAGCATGTTGCCGGATCAGACGTCATAATGGATCTAACACGTGTTTTGGACTAAATTGTTTTACTGGATTTTATTTGCTGGATCCTTACGGACAAATTGAGAGCAAGTTTATGGTGAAATACAGAGTTTGACCTGTGCAAAGCATTCTAAGGTAAGCTAACCTCGTTTTGTGCTTTTCCGTATAAAAGCCCCATGTGCTCGGGGAGTGATTGTTTTGCAGGGAAATGAATTGCATAGTCAAAAAGAGGAGACTGTAAGGTTTCATTTGATGTGTAGAGTGTCATGGTACATGATCGGGAATGTGTGTTTTCATGAGAAAAGAAAAAAAAAAAAAAACGGGACCGCGTTTTATTTATACATTAGCGACGCGCGGCTCGTGCGCGCGCCCGGGTGACCCTCGAGGTCTGCCGTAGCTAAAACAGAAAGTGCAATAGCACCATCCACCTATACGCCACGAATCCTACACACTGGGGCTTTAAGTATAAATTCTAGGTATTGTACTTTATTTAAATACATTTTAAAGTGGATATGTTGTACTTTTACTACACTACATCTAAGAGCATGTATCTGAACTAGTACTTTCTACTCCACTACATCTTTGAACTGGTCTGAAAAGGAAAAGTATCTATTATAGTTTGAGATCTGCTGAAAAGGTTCAGGGCTTTATTTTTTAACACATTCATATACTCAACAAAAATATAAACGCAACACTTTTGTTTTTGCTCCCATTTTTCATGAGATGGACTTAAAGATCTAACATTCATTCCAGATACACAATATTACCATTTCTCTCAAACATTGTTCACAAATCTGTCTAAATGTGTGATAGTGAGCACTTCTGCTTTGCTGAGACAATCCATCCCACCTCACAGGTGCGCCACATCAAGATGCTGATCTGACATCATGATTAGTGCACAGGTGTGCCTTAGACTGCCCACAATAAAAGGCCACCCTGAAATGTGCTTTTTTTTTTTTTTTTTTTTTTTTTTGCTTTACTGGGGGTCTGGGGACCAGTCAGTATCTGGTGTGACCACCATTTGCCTCATGCAGTGCAACACATCTTCTTCGCATAGAGTTTATCAGATTGTCAATTGTGGCCTGTGGAATGTTGGTCCACTCCTCTTCAATGGCTGTGCGAAGTTGCTGGATATTAGTGGGAGCTGGTACACGCTGTCGTATACGCTGGTCAAGCACATCCCAAACATGCTCAATGGGTGACATGTCCGGTGAGTATGCTGGCCATGCAAGAACTGGGACATTTTCAGCTTCCAAGAATTGTGTACAGATCCTTGCAACATGGGGCCGTGCATTATCTTGCTGAAACATGAGGTGATGTTCATGGATGTATGGCACAACAATGGGCCTCAGGATCTCATCACGGTATCTCTGTGCATTCAAAATGCCATCAATAAAATGCACCTGTGTTCTTTGTCCATAACAGATGCCTGCCCATACCATAACCCCACCACCACCATGGGCCACTCGATCCACAACATTGACATCAGCAAAGCGCTCACCCACACGACGCCACACACGCTGTCTGCCATCTGCCCTGAACAATGTAAACCGAGATTCATCCGTGAAGAGAACACCTCTCCAACGTGCCAGACGCCATCGAATGTGAGCATTTGCCCACTCAAGTCTGTTACGGCGACAATCTGGAGTCAGGTTAAGACCCCGATGAGGACGACGAGCATGCAGTTGAGCTTCCCTGAGATGGCTTCTGACAGTTTGTGCAGAAATTGTTTGGTTATGCAAACCAATTGTTTCAGCAGCTGTCCGAGTGGCTGGTCTCAGACGATCTTGGAGGTGAACCTGCTGGATGTGGAGGTCCTGGGCTGGTGTGGTTACACGTGGTCTGCGGTTGTGAGGCCGGTTGGATGTACTGCCATATTCTCTGAAACGCCTTTGGAGACGGCTTATAGTGGAGAAATGAACATTCAATGCACGAGCAACAGATCTGGTTGACATTCCTGCTGTCAGCATGTCAATTGCACACTCCCTCAATGCTTGTGACATCTGTGGCATTTTGCTGTGAGACAAAACTGCACATTTCAGAGTGGCCTTTTATTGTGGGCAGTATAAGGCACACCTGTGCACTAATCATGATGTCAGATCAGCATCTTTGATGTGGCACACCTGTGAGGTGGGATGGATTATCTCAGCAAAGCAGAAGTGCTCACTATCACACATTTAGACAGATTTGTGAACAATGTTTGAGAGAAATGGTAATATTGTGTATCTGGAATGAATTTTAGATCTTTAAGTCCATCTCATGAAAAATGGGAGCAAAAACAAAAGTGTTGCGTTTATATTTTTGTTGAGTGTAATTTCAGCTAACAAAATATACAATGAAAAGCAGCTAAAGAATAAAGTTTAAAAATGTAAAGAGTTTAAATCTACCCAAAATAGCTGTACTCTTTACAAAATAGTTTTACTTTAGCATTGAAGTACCTGTACATTTTTAAACAGGAGCCTCAATACTTTTTAGACACTTGTACTAGTATTTTTTGCTCTGGTATGTATGAACATGGAGTAACTTTTTGGTTGGGGTCTGCCACCTGCTTAATTCTACAGATGTGTCATTGTTCTGCCTGGAATCAAAGATAAAAAGGTCTAATGCCATAGTGTGAAACATTCCAGACAAAGGAATAACATCTCGACGGAGAAAAGCATTTGACGGACCCTCCATCAGAAAAGTTACACAGTGCACCTTTAACATCTGATTGTATTATTTATACAAGTGCTGTTGTTTGCCTTCAGCCAGGTCTGTGATGAATTGTACTGTGCTGTTGTTTACGACGTTGCACCAGGTTATGAATGATGGAGATATGACTCAGGACGCACTATCCATCACACACATATCACTCAGCGGAGATACAAATAGGAAGTTCCATCAAACAGCCCCAGAGTGGATGTGTCATGTGAGAGCTCGATTTGAAACGCGTTCATTTTAACCACAATAAATCAGAAAGAAGTCAAGCAGAGAATGGTGTATGAGGAGTTCTGGGTGGCTGGAGTTAAAGTTCAAGGTAAAGGTTCTGTGTTATGCCAAACTGACTCTTGTGAGGTTTAAGGCATGTTATAATGCTGTTTCCTTATCAAAAACATACCTGGAGTTGTGTTTTTTGTTTTTTTTTCATCCACACGTGTGTAAACGTAATCGTAATCGTAACGTAATCCCTCAGTCGTCCAGGTAGAATCCATGGCAAAAAGCGAGATTCAATTTGTGAACTGGAAAAAAGTTTATTGGTCGAATATGTTTCGCAGCTCATCCAAGCTGTTTCTTCAGTTCATGTTAGACGCTGGTGGACACTGCTTAAAACTGTCTGAAAGGAAGAGCTAATTACAGTGAAATTACTACCACATCTACAGCTCTGGAAAAAAAATAAGAGACCACTGCATTTTTTTCCTGAAATCAGCATCTCTACATGTATTACAGCCATTCCATTCCAGCATCTGTTGAATTCCAACACAAACACAAAGCTGAGCTACTTCAGTTCTTGCACCAGGAGTGGAATAAAGTCACCCAAGAACAATGTGAAAGACTTGTGGAGAGCATGCCAAGACGCATGAAAGCTGTGATTAAAAATAAGGGTTATTGCACCAAATATTGATTTCTGAACTCTCATTAAGTGTAAACATTAGTATTATGTTGTTTTAAAATGAATTTGATCTTGTTTCTTTGCATCGTTTGAGGTCTGAAAACGTATCTTTTTTGTTATTTTGACCATTTGTAATTTTCTGCAAATAAATGCTCTAAACGATAATATTTTTATTTGGAATTTGGGGGAAATGTTGTCAGTAGTTTATAGACTCAAACAAAAATGTGTATTTTGCCCAAACACATACCTATGTAGTAAAATCAGAAAAACTGATAATTTTGCAATGGTCTCTTATTTTTTTCCGGAGCTGTATTTGTTTACATGTGTTTGAGTAGCCCTGCTTTATTGGGGTGTCTACAGTACATCGTCAACGCACAAAATGCTCTGTTCCACTTTGTGATGTCATGTAGTATTTTTCAAGTTTGCAGCTACCTTTTAGCGTTTGTTCAGCAATTCCAGGGCTGAAATCATCCAAATTATTCTAGTGAAGGTGTATGGAGCTTTAAAACACAGTCGAGCACTTCCTGTATTACCACATGACATCACAAGGTGGAACAGAGTGTTTGTTTTTTTGCAGGGTTTTTGTGTTAAACACGATTGAATGAAACAAAACACAACTCCAGGTTTTATAACATGGCTTAAACCTCTTCAGTATGACAGAAGTGAGGCTGCCAATCTGTACTCACCCAAACACCACATTCATACTGGGCAAGGTGGGTGGAGTGTCTTGCTAAAGGACACAACAGCAATAAGCACAGAACCGGCACTGCCCCACTGTTGTGACTTTCCCAGCGGTCTCCCATCCAAGTACCAACAAGGCCTAATCCTTCTGAGCTTCCGAGATCAGACAGATCTCTTTTTTAAATAGAGCATCCTGGAATTCTCAGTTGCTTCTGCCATCTGCCCAAAGTGTGACATCATCTATTGTGAAATCACTTTTACTAACTGTGGAGCTATTGTCCTTCTCTGTTCACTAGGAGGCAGGAGCTTTGGTATACTTTTATTTACAAGGCTATGCTCAGACAGCTGACTCCATACATTTGTACTTTAAAGGATCAACACTGCCTGACAAAAGTATTAGGACGATTGTGTATTTCTGAACTTTCATAAATAATGATAACAAGATGTATTGGTAATAACAACAAATCAGTTTATTGATATATTAAAGCAAATTTCATCATGTGTAAAGGCATATTATTGCAAAAATGTAACAATATCAAGTTAAATAGCTTTTTCATCAAAATAACCACCTTTGGCCTTAATCACAGCTTTACAAATTCGAGGCATTCTGTCCAACAATTTTTCAAGATATCCATCCTCTATAGTTTTCCACTCATCCTGAAAGACATTTCCACAGGTGTTTAACGTTAGTCAGATTCCTGGAGCGCACTTTAATATCCAAATAATCCCACACTTTTTCGATGGGTGACAGGTCAGGAGACTGGGGCGGCCATGTCATAAGCTGCAGTTGATGACGCTGTTCACACGTCTCCAAATGACCCTTACACAGTTTGGATTAGTGCTTTGGGTCATTATCTTGTTGGAACCAGAAGTTTCGTCCAGAGTTCAGAAATACACAATCGTCCTAATACTTTTGTCAGGCAGTGTATATTACCCCATTTCCTGATGTGTTATGATGTGGTTTCCTCATCAAAAACATACCCAGAGTCTTTTGCTGCATTCGCACGTTTAATGCACAAATCCTGCATATTTAGGCTCAGTTCTTCTCCCATACAGGAAAACACTCTGTTCCACCGTGTGATGTCATGTGGTAATACAGGAAGTGCTCCATTGTGTGTTTAAAGATCCCATGACATGGTACTTCTTGATGCTTTTATATGGCTCCTTAATGGTTCCCTAATACTGTAAATGAATCCTTCTCCAAAATCAAGAATCAGTGCATGAGAAAGAGAGATAATATGAGAAATAATAATAATAATAATGCATTTTATTTAAAAGCGCCTTTCAGAACACCCAAGGACACTGTACAAGGTTAAAATGAATAAAAAGCACAAACAAACAATACAATAAAACAAGATAAAAACAAAATCCGAGTGGAGTGATTGGCTATGAGAGGTAGGACAGTCTGAACAGGTGGGTTTTGAGTCTGGATTTAAAGAGTGGGAGAGAGTCTATATTCCGGAGGTCAGGAGGGAGAGAGTTCCAGAGCTGAGGAGCAGAGCAGCTGAAGGCTCTGCCCCCCATGGTGATGAGACGGGCAGAGGGGACAGAGAGCTGAAGAGAGGAGGAAGAGCGGAGGGTGCGGGATGGAGTGGCGATGTGGATGAGGTCAGATATGTATGGTGGGGCTAGGTTGTGTAATGCTTTGAATGTGGTAATGAGTATTTTGAAGTGAATTCGCTGTTTTATGGGGAGCCAGTGGAGTTGTTGTCGTACGGGGGTGATGTGATGGATAGTGGGGGTCCGAGAGATGATCCGGGCTGCAGAGTTCTGTAGGAGCTGCAGTTTCTGAAGGGATTTGTTGGGGAGACCGAAAAGAAGAGAGTTACAGTAATCGATGCGGGAGGTGACAAGGCTGTGGACTAGGACGGCAGTGGTGTGAGGAGTGAGGGAGGGGCGGAGACGAGAGATGTTGCGTAAGTGGAAGTATGCAGACCGGGTGACATTATTGATGTGTGAATGAAATGAAAGTGTGCTGTCGAGGATGACACCCAGACTCTTGACCTGAGGAGAGGGATGGACAGTTGAGTTATTAATGTTAATGGAGAAACTGTTAGATTTGGAGAGTGTGGATGGAGTGCCTACTAGGAGGACTTCTGTTTTGGAACTATTGAGCATTAGGAAGTTGGAGGAGAACCAAGAGTTGATTTCCTGTAGGCAGAGGGTAAGGGAGAATGGTGGGAGTGATGAGGAGGGTTTGGAGGAAAGGTAGAGCTGGGTGTCATCCGTAGCAATGAAAATGAATGTTATGCTTACGGAAGATATGGCCAAGAGGGAGTATGTAGATCAGGGGTCACCAACCCTATGCCCGCGGGCACCCGGTCGCCCGTGAGCCCCATTTCAGTCGCCCGCAGAGCAGGTTCTAAAAATAGAACAGGTCGCCCTCGTACTTATATAAATAATAATGTTTTACAAAAATGCTGCGCCTTCATATGCACATATTTTAAAGTAGGCTAATAATAAAAACACTTACAGATTTTAAAATTTAAAATATGTTGTCCGAGTTCAAAGTTCTCTGCGTTATCTGCGCATGACAATGAACCTGTTTGATGCAGCTGCTCATCAAAAAAAAAAAAAAAAGACGAGAAAGCATGGCGGAGAAGAGAAAGAAATCATATGTTTTTAACACCGACTGGAAAGAAGAGTTCTTTGTTACATGGACAAGAGAGAAGTGTGTATGTCTCATTTGTGGAGCTACAGTGGCGATTTTGAAACGGCACAATGTGGAAAGTCGCTACGAATCACGGCAGCTTCAACACAAACTTTCCCCTTAAGAGTGCACTTCGAGCTGAGAAAGCACGAGAGTTAAAGGCTGCTTTAGCCAAGCAGCAGTCTTTCTTCACTAGACCACTGAAAAAGGCTAAAAAGGCAACCGAGGCTTCTTTCAAGGCAACAAATTATTTGATAAAAAACAAAAAGACATTTTCAGTTGGAGAAACTGTAAAAGGAGCGATGATGATAATTGCTGAGACTATTTTTAAAGACGAGAAAAATGGATCAGATGTCATCTCAACTCTGGCCGATGTACAACTTGGTGCGAGTACAGTGACAAGACGGGTGTCTGCTATTTCCGAAAACTTGAATGAGCAGCTGGACAAGGACTTAGGTGAATACAGGTGGTTCAGCATCCAGTGCAACGAGTCCGTGGACAACAGCAGTACGGCTCAGCTAATGGTGTTTATTAGGCCCGAGCGCTAAAGCGTAGGGCCTTTTGTTACTGTTCTGCAGTGCGAAGCACTGCAGAACCAGCGTGCGCAAAACAAAGCGCGAAGCGCTTTGTTTTGTGCACGCAGCAGAGCGCGAAGCGCTCTCCCCTTTTTAAACACCTAGCACTCATGTCAACGACTGGTGCTCGCTGACTTGGCATGGTGGCATCGCCCGTGGCCGCGATAGCGGCCAAATTGTAATTGTTCACCCCAAAACATTCTCGGCCCACCAGCGTGCGCAAAACAAAGCGCGAAGCGCTTTGTTTTGCGCACGCAGCAGAGCGCGAAGCGCTCTCCCCTTTTTAAACACCTAGCACTCATGTCAACGACTGGTGCCCGCTGACTTGGCACGGTGGCATCGCCCGTGGCCGCGATAGCGGCCAAATTGTAATTGTTCACCCCAAAACATTCTCGGCCCACCAACGTGCGCAAAACAAAGCGCGAAGCGCTTTGTTTTGCGCACGCAGCAGAGCGCGAAGCGCTCTCCCCTTTTTAAGCACCTAGCACTCATGTCAACGACTGGTGCCCGCTGACCTGGCACGGTGGCACCGCCCGTGGCGGCAAATTTGTAATTGTTTTGTGGGCACACATGACATGGTGCACGCAGTGCATGTGTGCCCACAAAACCAGAGCGCGCAGCGCTTTGCCTTTTCCAAACATATTGGCATTCATGTCTGTGACTTGTGCCAGCTAACATGACATGGTGGCACCGCCCGTGCCCACTACGGCGGCAAAATTGTAATCGTTTTGTGGGCACACATGACATCGTGCACTGCGTGCACGATGTCATGTGTGCCCACAAAACCAGAGCGCGAAGCGCTCTCCCTTTTCCAAACACTCAATGCCACACTATAGTGACACTCATAGGATCCAATAGCATAGACTGGCACTGCCCATTGCCGCGAAAGCGGCATAATTGTAATCGTTAACCATCGTAAACGTCAAAAATATGTATTGGGCAAGTGAGTAATCGATGAGGTCAATGACGAGCGCAACGCGCTCGTCATTGACAATGGACCCCACGGGTGCGTTACTGGACGCGAGCCCTTTCCATTGATATATATATTGCCACCATAGGTGGCACCATATTGTTATTGTTCTGGTTTTTCTTATTAGGCCCGAGCGCTAAAGCGTAGGGCCTATTGTAATTGTTCTGCAGTGCGAAGCACTGCAGAACCAGCGTGCACAAAACAAAGCGCGAAGCGCTTTGTTTTGTGCACGCAGCAGAGCGCGAAGCGCTCTCCCCTTTTTAAACACCTAGCACTCATGTCAACGACTGGTGCCCGCTGACATGGCACGGTGGCATCGCCCGTGGCCGCGATAGCGGCCAAATTGTAATTGTTCACCCCAAAACATTCTCGGCCCACCAGCGTGCGCAAAACAAAGCGCGAAGCGCTTTGTTTTGCGCACGCAGCAGAGCGCGAAGCGCTCTCCCCTTTTTAAGCACCTAGCACTCATGTCAACGACTGGTGCCCGCTGACCTGGCACGGTGGCACCGCCCGTGGCGGCAAAATTGTAATTGTTTTGTGGGCACACATGACATCGTGCACGCAGTGCACGATGTCATGTGTGCCCACAAAACCAGAGCGCGAAGCGCTCTCCCTTTTCCAAACACTCAATGCCACACTATAGTGACACTCATAGGATCCAATAGCACAGACTGGCACTGCCCATTGCCGCGAAAGCGGCATAATTGTAATCGTTAACCATCGTAAACGCCAAAAATGTGTATTGGGCAAGTGAGTAATCGATGAGGTCAATGACGAGCGCAACGCGCTCGTCATTGACAATGGACCCCACGGGTGCGTTACTGGACACGAGCCCTTTCCATTGATATATATATTGCCACCATAGGTGGCACCATATTGTTATTGTTCTGGTTTTTCTTATTATTATTATTATTTTTCTAACCCCTTTTTTCAGGTTTCGGGTACTTCCCACCGACGAAAACTCACGTAATTTTGCACAAAATTCAAGAACGCCAAAAAAGGAATTTACAAATAATCTGTATTAAAAAATCTTAAAAAATGGCTCGACAGCGCCACCTGGAAAATCAAAATACATTGCGCCAATGGCTATACCCGAAAAATGAACTTTGTCGTAGACAAACGAAATTCGGGTGGTGGATAGGTCATGTCGTTACAAACCAAAAAATATATTACGCCGTTGCTAGGCGACCAACAGGAAGTCGGCCATATTGGCCCGAGCACGCGACCCGGCGCCGAAGGCGCATTTTCCTGTCTTCGTATTTTAACGAACTCCTCCTAGGGTTTTTGACCCAGACTCACCAGAATCGTGCTGTATCATCTAGACAAGTGGGACATTAAAAGTTGTTAAAAGCGTTCTAAAAGAGTGAACGGTGTTTCCATGACAACGCCACAAATTTCGGGTTCGTTTTTGCGGCTCGCCATCAAACTTCGACGAGCGATAATTCGTGCATACTTTGGCCGATTTCACTCAAACGTTAATCGTTGGTGGACACCCTGGCCCTGAACAGATTTATATAAGAAAATCTGAAATGGGTGCTATAGCGCCACCTAGGGAGATTGCATGGAAGCGCAAAATTTTACTTTGTCGTAGACATACCAAATTTGGTACACATATTTGTGACGGGGTATCGATCAAAAAACTCAATGACGCCAACACGCCATGTCCCATCGTGTTGCCATGGCAACAGGCCAAACATCTGTCATCGCCAATGGGACGCCTGGCAAAAACTTTGTCGTAGCCAAACCAAATTTGGTACACAGATGCATCATGGGAATAGGAACAAAAAGTATATTATGCGGTTGCTAGGCGACCAACAGGAAGTCAGCCATATTGGCCTGAGCACACGACCTGGAGTCGAAGGCGCATTTTTCTGTCCTCGTATTTTAACGAACTCCTCCTAGGGTTTTTGACCCAGACTCACCAGAATCGTGCTGTATCATCTAGACAAGTGGGACATTAAAAGTTGTTAAAAGCGTTCTGAAAGAGTGAACGGTGTTTCCATGACAACGCCACAAATTTCGGGTTCGTTTTTACAGCGATAATTCGCGCATACTTTGGCCGATTTCACTCAAACTTTAATCATTGGTGGACACCCCGGCCCTGAACAGATTGATATAAGAAAATCTGAAATAGGTGCTATAGCGCCACCTAGGGAGATTGCATGGAAGTGCAAAATTTTACTTTGTCGTAGACATACCAAATTTGGTACAGACATTCGTGACAAAGTCTTGATCAAAAAACTCAATGACGCCAACACGCCATGTCCCATCGTGTTGCCATGGCAACAGGCCAAACATCTGTCGTCACCAATGAGACACCAGGCAAAAACTTTGTCGTAGCCAAACCAAATTTGGTACACCGATGCATCATGGGATAAGGAACAAAAAAGTATATTATGCGGTTGCTAGGCGACCAACAGGAAGTCGGCCATTTTGGACCGAGCACGTGACCTGGCACTGAGAGCGCATTTTCCTGTCCACGTATTTTAACGAACTCCTCCTAGGGTTTTTTACCCAGACTCACCAGAATCGTGCTGTATCATCTAGACAAGTGGGACATTAAAAGTTGTTAAAAGCGTTCTAAAAGAGTGAACAGTGTTTCCGTGACAACGCCACAAATTTCGGGTTCGTTTTTGCGACTCGCCATCAAACTTCGATGAGCGATAATTCGCGCATACTTTGGCCGATTTCACTCAAACTTTAATCGTTGGTGGACACCCTGGCCCTGAACAGATTGATATAAGAAAATCTGAAATGGATGCTATAGCGCCACCTAGGGAGATTGCATGGAAGCACAAAATTTTACTGTCGTAGACATACCAAATTTGGTACACACATTCGTGACGGGGTCTCAATCAAAAAACTCAATGACACTAACATGCCATGTCCCATCGTGTTGCCATGGCAACAGGCCAAACATCTGTCATCACCAATGAGACACCAGGCAAAAACTTTGTCGTAGCCAAACCAAATTTGGTACACAGATGCATCATGGGAATAGGAACAAAAAAGTATATTATGTCATTGCTAGGCAACCAACCAGCCATATTGGATAGATCATGTGACCTGGTGGCGAAGGCGTCATTTCCTGTCAAACTTCGATGAGTGATAATTCGCACATACTTTGGCCGATTTCACTCAAACTTTAATCGTTGGTGGACACCCCGGCCCTACACAGATTGATATAAGAAAATCTAAAATGGCCATAATAGCGCCCCCTAGGGAGATTTGATGGAACAGAAAAAATGTACTTTGCCGTGGACACACCAAATTTGGACCACACATTCGGGACATGGTCTCGATCAAAAAATACAGTGACATCCCCACTCCAACTCACATCACGTTGCCATGGTAACAGGCCAAACATCTGTCCCTGCCATTAGGATGCCCGGCAAAAACTTTGATGTAGCCACACCTAATTTGGTACATAGATGCATCATGGGAATAGGAACAAAAAAGTATATTACACCGTTGCTAGGCAACCAACAGGAAGCCAGCCATATTCGATAGACCATGTGACCTGGTGGCAAAGCCGCCATTTTCTGTCCTCATATTTTTATTTATTCAATTGATTTTTTTAATGTTTGCACCCAGCATTTAAAAGGACAAAAATACACACAAACAAAAAGAAAATAACAGAACAGTGCAAGAAAGGCTTATGAGTGACCCTCCTCTTAAAATGATTGAAATTCAACACACACATGCATCCAGATAACACACACTCACACATGCACCGAGCTCAAACACACACACACACACACACACACACACACACACAATCAAACCACCCATGATTTAATAAATGTAAGTTTGAGCTGTTTATTGTTATACTATGGAACTTTCCAGTCAGAGCAATGATAGTAGATCCATAGAAACAAGCAGGTGACAGACCCTCCACAAGAACACTTGCACAGTGCCTTTAAGCTTTCATCTTGTCAACTGTGATCATTTTGTGACAATGCAGCAAAATGACAAGAACCTATAGTTATTATAATGCAAAACATTTCTAAAGCTTATTTACTGTAATATCATTGGGTGTTTTGAACCTAATATCTTTTGTGTTAGGGATCAATGCATTTATTGAAAATGTTTCCTGCCAAAATGACTGCCCCAGACTCACTATGTTGCTGGGACATACACAACAAACAAATGAAGACACACATTCAGCCAGTGTATAACTAAAGGATACCTTTAAAATACTCCTCTTGGAGAAATGGGTCCCAAACTTTTTGTAGTCATGTACCCCGAAACCTTTGATGAATCTTATCAAATTAAAACAAGGGCAATATGGGAGCACAGGTAATTAAATGTTCTTTGGATAGACTAGCCTACATTTGTTACGCATTATAACCCAGTGCAGGTAGTGCTGTGTAGACTTTTGATACAACAGTATATATATATATATATATATATATATATATATATATATATATACACAGTATACTGTAATGACCTGAGGCTTTTCTACTCTTCAGGAACCTTTTATTGCTGAACAGATCTCAAGTCTCATTTAGCATTAACAGCACACCTAATGTCACAGTGCAACACCCCAGCAACTCAACTCTTTCTTAGTTATTAACTTCTAACCCACATGTGCCACACACACGCGCACACCAGCAAACCCCTTAAAGGCACATACACATCAGTAGGTAACAGAACACAATTAACCCCGGTTATCTATATATTTTACTATATGTAAATTACTATATGTATTTTAATAAGGCCTTAATTTCGACGGAATGGATTCTGTCGAAATCAATGCCTTATTAAAAACATTAAATGACTGTAAATGCTTTTTAATGTCCAGCAGAAACCCTGCTTATGGATATTTCATAAGAAAATGCAATATAATTAACAGGAAAAACTGGCTTTTGCTCCCCACCTGGGAATATGACATCATGACACTCTAGAATCTGCAAACCACCAATAGGAACAAAGCAAAATACACCCCACCCCCCTCCCAAACCAGAAGACCGTGATAGCACCCCTATAAAATCAAAATATACTGTGCTTTTGACCATACGCCATTTTGTCATAGATGCACCAGTCATGTCTCCTGTAATTCAAGTTTTTGTGTTATAATCATAATTTGCACATACTTTGTCACATCATGATGGAAAAATTGACTCTTGATGGAAAAAGTAAATCATTGCCACATCCCATGTCTGATTATGTTGGCAGAAATACACATCCATGCGCCAACACAAAATGTGTCGTCACCAAACTGAATTTGGTGCACATATTTATCAACATGTTTTGGAAGCACAAAATTACATTACATGACATTATGATTTGTGACAAACAGTAATGCACCTTGGATTGATCACATTCTCCCTTAAATATGCACCCGTAAACATTTTGCATCTTAAGAAATTGATATTGTCTAAATAAATAAGTGAGAGCGACAGGGAGAGAGATATAGTGCGAGGGAGATTGGGGGAGAGAGAGAGAGCGAAAGGACCAGCGCCACACCAGGTCTAACGCAGGACTAAACCAGGTCTAAACCAGGACATCAGGACGAAAGCCAATCCAAACCACACCACATCTAAAGCATTTATACAGGGAATGCATTTAAGTCAGTTTATAAAGACATCTCTCCTTTGAGAAACAATGGTTTATTAAACAATTAAAGGAACTTGTGGAAATACTTTATCATAATGTGAAGAGTCAAATATTAAACCATTACACACATACAAGGCAATTATAGGTGAGTAAAAACAGCTGTCAGTGTACTCTCAAATTATGTTCCCTTTTTGCTGAAGCAGGTGACAATCCAAAATGAACAAATTATCTTTGCAAAATATGGTGGAATACCGTTGCTTTACTGCAGTACAATAGTATATTCTCATAGTACATGTAATTACTATATACAGCTCCAGCGCAGTGTTATCAAGAGACCCAAATAAGTGGCACATTTCACCATGATTCAAATGTTTGAATAGACAGAAAAACATGCAAATAAACTTATGAGCCAATGATATGTTTTCAGTTTTGTCTCACACACTTGTTAAGGTCATATAAGGCCACATTTATCATGGGACATTTCCTCAGCTGTTTAGGTGCTCCTCAGCTAAGATGAAAAACTACCATTTTACTATTTCAGAAAATTAAAAGTTAAACCTAAACATCACTATTAGGACACATTAGGGACAGCAGCAGACCGCACGAGCAGGAGGGAGGCCTGGTGTGACCAGAGAATCCACAGGTCTTCTAAAGTCAGCGTGTACAGTGGAGAGATGACCCAATGTACTTGGACCACTCAGTGTGATGAATCCCTCGTCTTCTGGAGGAGGTGGAGCAGAATGGGCTTTACGTCTGATTGGTTCAAAGTCCTGTCCTGCACAGTGAAAACCTGTAATGACACACACATTAAGAAAACTACAAAACTATGTTCACATGTACATTCAGATCCAAAGGCCGTTTATATAAATCAAACAGATAAATTAATAGAGGAATCCCACACATTTGGGAAAGGTGTATTTTCACAATTTAAATAATGATTTCAATATGAGCACGATTAATATGCAGCCCTTAACTGGAGTAATAAAGCAACATGTAACATACCTAATCTGGGTCAGCAGAGCTCCAGCGCAGTGTTACATTTACTTTGTCATCTGCATTTGACCCATTTCATGAATCATGAGCATCTTATCAGCCAACACTTCTGTGGCCCCAGCAGTGGAGGCTGCAAATGAGAAAAGAAAATTCATATAAAACATTTCAAACATTTTTCTCATTGTTATATTAGATGTGATAGACATAACAGACACAGTGTCTAGTATCTACACCAGTGTCTGCACCTGTTAAATGAGCGTAATGTCCATCTGAAATCTGACCTGTCCTGTACCTAACCCTGTTTTACTCTTCACTTAACAAACATGCAGATTGTAAAAAACAGATAATGTATTCCCAGAATTAAGTGCATACGATGGAGGCTCATATTACATGATTTACAAGTAAATACAAACTTTGTCTTTTAAATTTAATGTATTAAATAATGTGTTTTTATTTTACCTCTGAGCTACAATGGCCAATTGTTTAGTATTTCCATGTATTTCTCAAACTTTACCTCCAATTTAATAGGGTCTTTTGTGCATACTTCTCTTCATTACCCAGTGGATCAGGCTGACAATATATAAATGTTTACCACATTCATGTTATTCCATCACATTGACATATTTATGTAGCAAACCCCTTAATAAAAATGGACCTCTGTTGCATGAGGTCAGCAGAAATCCCCAGATATAAAAAACTGGGGTAGGCCAAATAAGTAAATAAATAAAAATAAATCAGTTGCAGCTGTACAACCTTGTGGTTGCTTGAGGATAATTGTTGCAAGTACAGATAGTACACATTAATGTGTAATAATGCACTGTAAAGACAACCCCCTGAATGAGCTATGTAAAGGAGGAACAACTTTAAAACAAGGGCATTAGAGCATTGCCATGAAGGCTGGCACTATGTGGGCTACAGATGCATTTTATACAACTCAGGCTACAAGAACTTTACACTACAAGTATAAGACGACAAGTACACTACAAGAACAATAAATCCAAGACAGACCATTTTACCATTATTACCTGACTGGGTGGAGTGCATTTAATCACTGTATGCCTCTCTGGGATCTGACTCGATTCCTCAATGAGGACCGGGGTATCTGGGCTACAGGGAAGAAAAACAAATCACACCATTAAAAACTAGAGTAGGCAGGTAAGCACAGAAAATTTGAAAGTCCCAGGTTAAAATAAGCTCCTTCCATTGTCTTGTCAATGCATCCTTAAGCAAACCACTGAAACCCAAATGTCCGTGAATATGCTGAATATGTATGAACTAATACTAATACTAATGTGATTAAGTCAATGGCAAGGTACTTACAGTTCCCTGCGCTTGTCATGTGGAGTTTTGTACCCACTGGAAACTTGGCCTTCTAAAGTAAAAAAACACCACCTACTGTATTATCCAATATAACTGCAGGTAAACAGAGCATTGCAATTGCCTCTACAGTCTTAAAATACAAAAAATACACTCACTGGCATGTCAATAGGAACTTCGAACAGGAAAACTGCCTCCCTCCCATACATCAACAAAAAAGGGGAGTGTTTTGTAGTGCTGTGGCCCTTTGATCGCAGTGAAAATAATGCTGCTTCCAAAAACGCATCCCAGTTCTGCTGGTCATTCACCAATTTTGTAAGAGCCCTAAGAAGTACAAATATAAATATAAAATATAAATTTAAAAACATTAACTTAAGTCTAGTAGTCTGCAGGATAGCTTGAGTGTATGTAAGGGTTGAATGAATTGTGGACAAACGGTTGTGTGTGTTAACAGAAGGGAGTGCTTACAAGGCAAAATGTGGAGCGTGTGTCTGTGTGTGTGGAGTATAGAGAAGTACACATGTGTAGGTATGGAGATGGAAATAAACAACCTGCCGTTTTATGTTGCCATTTGTTTTCTCGTCCAGTCCATTTGCTTGTGGATGGTATGCAGCCGTGAGACTCCTTTCAATACTCATGAGGGCGCAGAGGTTGTTGTTGAGCTGAAGCATCATTGCGACATGATGAAACAGATAAAAAAATATTATTAAGAACAATCCTGAATTCCATTTTCAAAATCATATCACAAATTCTCTTCCCTGATCCGATAAAATCCTTTTGGGGCAGCCATGACACAATGGAACAGATGTCTTGTGCCACTTCGAATGCTGTTTTGGTCCTTACAGGAAAGGCCCTCAACCCATTTCGAAAAATAATCAGTGGCTGTGAGGATGTATTGAAAGCCATCCTGAGTTTTTGGGAGTGGTCCCGTCAGGTCTATCCCAACCAACTCCCAGCAGACAGACAGCAGACACCTACAAAAGCAAACCAGTGGTCAGGAACCATTGTGAATTAAGTGCAGTTTCACAGGTAACCAGACGTGATCTACTAGGCTGACCTACAGATATGTCAATAGAGTAGAAAAGAAAATGGTCATGATAAACAAATAAATAATGTCCTAATCTAATTGGCTGAACAAAATGAGTCCATAACATAACACAGAAATAAATCACATCCAACACATACCCATCTGTCAAAATCCACTGGCATGCCAACCCAGTAAAATCTGGAGCATATTGCTGCATGTCCCTCAATTGGTGATGAATGGAATTCAATGAACAGTGATCTGGCTTCATCCCTTATTTGGATCACTCTTCTAGTATCTCCGTAGAAGAGCTGTCCATCTGCAGTGAACAATCACAAAGTGATAAACAACAACATTTTCCCAGACATGGATATATTTGAACACACCTTTGCCTACTTACCCTTTACTGTAAACTTCTGAGAATGCCTCCTTGAGCTCAACTTCTGAGACTTGGTATAACCTTCTGGGTATTCCCCCCTAGTCAGAAACTCAAAAACCTACTTGGAGGACTAAATCAGAACCAAGTCAAACCACATCAGGACTAAAGCTGGACCAAACCACGCCAGGTTTACAGCAGGTCTAAACCAGCCCCACTCTAGGACTAAATCAGGACCAAGTCAAACCACATCAGGACTAAAGCCGAACCAAATCATGCCAGGTTTACAGCAGGTCTAAACCAGCCCCAGTCTAGGACTAAATCAGGACCAAGTCAAACCACATCAGGACTAAAGCCGAACCAAATCATGCCAGGTTTACAGCAGGTCTAAACCAGCCCCAGTCTAGGACTAAATCAGGACCAAGTCAAACCACATCAGGACTAAAGCCGGACCAAACCACGCCAGGTCTACAAGCAGGTCTAAACCAGCCTCACTCTAGGACTAAATCAGGACCAAGTCAAACCACATCAGGACTAAAGCCGGACCAAACCACGCCAGGTCTACAAGCAGGTCTAAACCAGCCTCACTCTAGGACTAAATCAGGACCAAGTCAAACCACATCAGGACTAAAGCCGGACCAAACCACGCCAGGTCTACAAGCAGGTCTAAACCAGCCTCACTCTAGGACTAAATCAGGACCAAGTCAAACCACATCAGGACTAAAGCCGAACCAAATCACGCCAGGTTTACAGCAGGTCTAAACCAGCCCCACTCTAGGACTAAATCAGGACCAAGTCAAACCACATCAGGACTAAAGCCGGACCAAACCACGCCAGGTCTACAAGCAGGTCTAAACCAGCCTCACTCTAGGACTAAATCAGGACCAAGTCAAACCACATCAGGACTAAAGCCGAACCAAATCACGCCAGGTTTACAGCAGGTCTAAACCAGCCCCACTCTAGGACTAAATCAGGACCAAGTCAAACCACATCAGGACTAAAGCCGGACCAAACCACGCCAGGTCTACAAGCAGGTCTAAACCAGCCTCACTCTAGGACTAAATCAGGACCAAGTCAAACCACATCAGGACTAAAGCCTTCCTTGGGGTACACATCACTGAGGATCTGTCCTGGACACTACATACAGACACTGTGGTTAAGAAAGCCTGACAAAGACTCTACTTCCTGAGGAAGTTGAGGAAGTTTGGTATGAACACCAGCATCCTCACAAACTTCTACAGGTGCACCATCGAGAGCCTGCTGACGGGCTGCATCACTGTGTGGTATGGGAACTGAACCGCTCAGAGCCGCAAAGCACTACAGAGGGTGGTGCGAGCAGCAGAGGTCATCATTGCAGCAGTCTCCCCTCCATCCAGGACATTTACCACAGCAGGGGTCTGCGTAAGGCACACAGCATCACTAAGGACCATACTCATCCGGCACAAGGACTTTTCCGTCTGCTACCCTCTGGTAGACGATACAGGAGCCTGCAGCACGCACAAAAACACTCAAAGACAGATATTACCCCCAAGCTGTCAGACTACTGAACTCTGGGTAATACTCCAAATAATACTGAACTCTCAATAATACTGCACTAAACTACCTTTCATTATGCAGAATATGTTTACTGCTGCTGCTCTGTATCAACCTCACCGTAAACTACTGTTACCTGTGCAATAACCTATGTGCAATATTTATACCATACTATGTGCAATACGAAATCCACATGCAACACCTACACCACACCATATTATGTGCAATCTGTGAAATACTCTATTTACACCTTATTTGATCTTTGATTTAATCCTACCTGCACATATTTTATTATATTGTTTATTATATTGTTTACTTCTTCCCCTGCACTTTTGCAACACTTTTTTGCCATGTACTATTATTGTATGTTATTAGTACTTCTGACTATCTTAGCGAGTCAACGGTTCTTCTGATCCTAAGCATTTCATTGCATTATTGACCTTGTGTTGATTCTGCATATGACAAATAAACAATATTGAATCTTGAATCTTGAAGCCAGACCAAATCACACCAGGTCTAAAACAGAACTAAACCACAACCACACCGGGTCTAAAGCAGGACTAAACCAGGTCTAAAGCAGGACTAAACCAGCACAACACCAGGACTAAAACAGAACTAAACCATGACCACACTAGGACTAAAGCAGGATCACACAAGGACTGATGCAGAACAAAACTAGCATCAGACTTGGACCAAATTAAACCAAAAGATCAAACACAGAACCAATATTTAAGTAAAGAAAAGTACAAAGCTTCAATCGCATTAGCATAATCACATGATTATTATATATATATTTTGGATTATATTATTGATTATTACATGATTAGATACACAGAAAAAATATAAATACATAGTATAATAAATAAATGACCAACAGCGATACATAATTTAACTAGTCAAATACTTAAAAAAACACGCAATCCCTTCATGATCAGAGAAATATGTTGGCACCACCACAGAGTGAACCTCAAAGGTTGTCGTTTTAACAAATACATGGTCAATTAATGTTCCTCTCTCTGTTGTAGGACATTCAACATGCTGACTATACCCTTGATCACGCATAAATTTAGACCATTTTGAGGCTTTCAGTATATTGTCATTAAAATCTCCTACAATAACAATTGTTTCACTTTTATAATGTATCCAATTAAATAACTTTTTCATATTTTTGATGAACAATGACATGGGATAAGATGGGGGACGATAAATTACAACAACTAAAATATTGTAAGCCAAACAGTTGTATGCTACACATTCTAGATCAACATTAGGTACTGTGACTTCATAAGCTACATTTACGTCACAGTACACACCAACTCCCCCGTGTTGTTGGCTACAGAACGCCACAAGTGCTGGGTCAGTACTACATTTATAACTATCACTACGGGGATGACTATGAAATTGAAATCCATTCATCTGAACAGTGTCTAAACAAGAGTCACCCCTTAGCCACGTCTCTGTTACAGCGATGCAGTTAGGCTGCCAAGGCTGTGTAGCGAATGTCAAATCTGACACATGTCTGTGTAATCCATGCACATTCATCAAAAATAATGTAAAGTCTTGCACACTAGTGATGGGCCTAGATATGTAATCTGTCATGAAGGATGGCATATAATGGAGTGCAAATTTAACATGATCATTGCAATAAATGGATTTTTGATCAAACTTTTGGATTATGAGCCCGGATAATGTTCTAACTCTGCTCAACGCGACATAAGCCTGACCGGCTGTGAAAATTTTGTCGAGGGACACGACCGCACTATCAACAGAAATGCCTTGAACCTTGTGAACAGTACAGGCCCAAGCAAGTCTGAGAGGAAACTGACGACGAATGCCACCTTTTTTATTTGCTCGTTCTTCCTCTGGTTCAATGCGTGTGCATCCAATTAGATTTGGTGTTGGGGGTATATACCGCTTTCTTTTTTGAACACCAACATTAACATCATCAAATAAAACATAAACGGCAACCGGAAACCTTTCATTAGACCACACTATATCTTTTACTGTACCGCATAAACCATTAACTAGGCCATCATTTACATCAATATTTTTACATAACATAACACGTGCACCATTACCCAATAATAACTGTTCTGACAGGCACGTGTAAGGCGCATCACTATGGGGGACTATCCTTGCCTCTAATTTCCCAGTCTTCTTATTGAGTCCAAAGTCCTGTGCATGTATTTCAACATAATCTGGGCAAGTGCGGGTAAGTTTTTTGGCATTGTAGTCATCCACTTGTTGATTTCTTGGGAAAATGTGTAGTGTGTCAGGTTCCTCGCCAGTTTCACAGCATCTTAAAATTGTAATGTCACTGCTTAACATGGGTGTAGTTCTAGAACGAGTTCTCAATCGGTTTAACAAACTGGCAAATATTTCATCTTTTTGGCGGACAATTGTTCTCAATTCAACACATGAAAATAAACTCGTCCAGAAGTTCACGCCTTCAATGTCTTTGTATAGGGGTTTCCCTTTAACGGGTGCCAATTGATAAAAATCTCCTACAGCAATGATGGCTACATTGCCAAATGGAGAAAAGTCACCTGTTTGCTTGATTTGTCTTAATCTACCGTGAATATATGTGAGCAAATTGTGATCAACCATAGATATTTCATCAATAATCAAAATTTGTAAATCACAATACTTTACACGCAGAGAATTTAACTTTTCTTCACCTAAAGGGGAGTAAGGCAAACTCAAAAAAGTTCCAATGTGAAATGTTGTGTGGATAGTAGCTGCGTTTAAATTATAAGCTGCCATCCCAGTTGGTGCAGTTAACAGCACACTAATGCTATCAGGATTTCGGCACAGAGGGGCCAATAACCTCATTGCCTCATACTGTATGGCTTTTATCAGGTGACTTTTCCCCGTCCCCGCCCCACCAGTAATAAATACATGCAAAGGATCAGGATTATTACCAGCTACTTTATCCAAACACCAAGCACGGATTTTATAAAAGATGGCCAACTGTTCTTGATTTAATGTACGAACTAAATCCAAACCCTCTTGTCTACTCAATATATTACTACGCTTTTCTAAATGGAATATTTCTTCCTGACATACAGCTAAATCAGGAATGGCAAGTGGTTCTTCTTCAAGATTTCCTTGGCGTTGATGTTCCATTTCATTTATGCAGTCCATTCTTTCAGACTCTTGTTCTGGGCATAAACGTGACCACGCATTTTCCACGTCTGGATTAAGGTCAACTTCTTTCTGGAGCTCCTCTAAATCTTCTTTAACTGTTTCAAATTTGCGCCTGTTTGATTTTACAACAGAACATACGCTACGCATTGAACCATTGGAAAACTGAACATTACCATTTTTATAAAACTGCAAGAACGACGCAAAGCTTTCCGGCTTTAAATGGTGACGATAGGGCACAAACAATTCAATCATACTTCTGTAATACTGTTCTGGGTTTTTTGTTTTTGAAAAACGCGCATAACGAATGACTGCTGCTTGAGTCCGGGACCGTTTAACAATAAATCCATGATCAAATTGTAGTGGGATTGAGTTTTTAGATTTTTCACCTTTTGTTAGTACACGATATTCAGATGCAAATGTTGCCATACACATGTCATTGAACACACTATTGTTGGGACGGTTCTTATATCTATCAATAATGTTTAACATCCAGATATCGTCTTCTCGATCTGTTTCATCAATGGTATTTAAGGGCCTGCTCATTCTAACTATGTTCTCTCCTGTGGGTATAAACACAACTTTTCTGGAACATTCTTTTAAATGCATATTGGTAAGTAAATAAACTGCTTCCTGTGCAGACACCTCTCTGTTATGAAGGAAAACAGAACCAATTTTTTTCAGGGCACCTTTGGCATCTAAATTTCCTTTGCGGGCTTCTTTTTGGGCCATACTTAACAATAATCCCATTTCTCTTTCAGATTTGGAGATATATGAGATTATATAAACAATACAAGCGTATGGGTCCACAACATACTGAATGTCAAAATTAGCATTCCACGTTTTAAGGATAAAACGACTATACTGATTATTCCAAATCTCAGAAATATTTCTCTTTAAAACGATATGTGTGCGACCTCCCAAACAATTATATGCTTTTTCGTATACTTCCTGATTAAACCCAAGAGATTCAAATACAGCATCAGGACAGTCATAAGGACAGTTATCCATCAGGCTGATCTTTTTCACATTGGACACCATCTCCACACCGTGTGCTGTAGGCATTGTTGTATGGCAGATACACTCCATTTGATTATCATGTGTACTAACATCAGTTTTGGCAGGGTGACATTTTGGGCATTTGGGTTTTGGCTCAGATTTTTTAAAGAAAGTACGGGAAGATATAGGACGCGGGAAATTAAAGCGGCATTGTGTTTTATTTTTTTTACAAGTTTTTGAGTGTCGCTTAGAATGTTGCTGCACAGACGTGACTACTTCATACAAAGGATCGTCCTCGGCTGGCAGCTCACATGTGACGTATTTATCGATAAACTCAATCACTTCTTCATCAGTGTTTTCATGAAGTTTGGGTGCATTTTTTACCCAAAACAAACAGTGTACATGAGGAGAACCTCTCTGCTGGAACTCAACCCGATAGAAATAATCAATAATTTCACCAATGGGATGTGACGGAGACATTAGTACTTCTTTAAGAAATATATGCCAGCGATAGTCAAACATCCTGGCCGCGATTACCGGGTTACGCCTTAAGAGTTCACAGCGCTCGGACCACTCTAGGTCTTCTACTGTTTGTAATCGACCTTCATGTCTCAGGATAGTGTTAAGTAAATTTTTCCAGCGCATATCAGCACTGGAAAATGAACAGAACCAGGTTGGGACCCCTAACTGGCGCACCATCGCTACCAAATCACTAGACGCCGATTGCCAGTAGGCTGGACTTCCTCTTATAGGTTTAAGAAACCGGTATCCACTATCATGCTCCAGCATCGTTCTCAGAGTTTCTTTAATATTTGATTCATTGCCCTGAGAAAATGTAACTGTATCACCTTTTCGAAGTGCAATGGATACGCTTGAAACTACTTGCTGAAGAACGGATATGTAGTATGCATAAAAGAGATACAGTAAACTCCTTGAAAATCGTCCATCGGCATGCATTATTCTGTTATTTAAATAACGCATCAAAGTTATCCGTACAGGTCTCTTATCATGAAACGTAAACTGACCACGGGGAAAGAGACATGGAAAGCACTTGGCTTCATTCTCACGATCTGAGAGTAATTTCACTGGATTGTTACCCTCTGTTGGAGCCAGATTTAAAATACCATCCAAGTACTGATCCAATATTTCTTGACCTAAATCCAGGGGCAAAGAACAAGTGTCCTGAAATACACAGTATCGCTGTTGGTCATGCAAGAGTTCATCATTTAGAACTTCGTCTTCAGTTTTTTCATTTTCCTGCTCTGAAGTTGGCATTTTGTCATCAAGGAATGGGTCTACGTCTTCACAAAATTCGCTCATATCATCTTGAAAGACTTCATCCATCTCTTCTTTTGAAAATTCATTTATCCATGATTCATCAAATTGTATGTCCTTAAAAAACTTATTTATCCTTTTTAAACACTTAATGGCATGTTTTATACGGATTGTATCAACAAATTGAAATTCATAATGGCCTTTATATGTCAGTTTACGTTTTAGCTTTACTGGTAACAATACACCACCCAAGTCAGAGCGCGGCAAAATGTTTACAGTCTGAGTTAGGTTTGAAGGGCAGCAGACTATTGGCCCATGACAAGCTCTCTGCCCTCCTCTGGGTAAAGCTATTATCTTCATCATTGCAACATTGGGGGATACCAGAAGTTCTTCTACACTGTTTAAACATGACAGTTCTTCTGGGATGGGGTCAAGTTCTAAGTTATTAACTGCACTTTCAGCTGGAGTGTCACCTCTTTTTATCTTTCGGTGACAGGTATAACATATCCAGAGTTTACCTTTGGCAGTTGTTTTTATCGGGCATGGACTGACACAGTGACTGCTACATTTATGCAAATATGTGTCCTTTATACACTTATTAGCTGCAACTAAGGATTTTTCTTTCTTTGTATAGTTATCAATATTACAATGTATAACCGAATTTTCGAAAAACATTCTATGGCACACAGAGCAGATGAATTCTGGGCCCTTCTCAACTTTAGTCAAGAAACTCTCCATGACATATTCTAAGTCCTTTAATTTGAGTTTGTGGAGTTTCTTGGTCATTTTTATTGTTTCTTGAATACGCTTTTTGTTTTCGCTATTATGATATCGTGTTTTACTACTAATTATTTTTTCCTTTCTGTATACCGGGTCTTCGTATTTTTCTTTACTTGCAGCTTTTAATCTCTCCCGATGTGAATTACTTTTCCGGTACTTTTCTTTGCTTAGGGCTTTTACTTTATCTCTATGCAATTTATCAGAGCTGTATTTTGCTTTACTGTAAGCTCTAACGCTTTTTTGGTGGGATTTATCAGTACTGTATTTTTCTTTACTGTAAGCTTTAACGCTTTCTTGGAGGGACTTATCGGTACTATATTTTAGAATGCTCATGGCCTTGACTTTGTCTCTGTGCAGTTTGTTTGCTTTATACATTTCTTTACTTCTGTTTTTTAACTTGTTTCTAACATTCAGTTGTTGCCAGTACTTCTGTCTATTTATAGATCTTACATACTGTCTATACACAGCTTTCTGTGCATACCATTTTTTGAATTTTTCTCTCTGTTTCTCTCTGTGTTTTAGCAGTTTAGCATGTTCAGTATTTACTAGAGAGGTTTCCCGAAATCTAAAACTGTATCCAATTTGATTAATATCAGTTTGACAAAGGCCGCAACAACTTTTCCCCTCTGAATCCTTAACACAATTAACGACTTCATAATGATTGTTATTGCGGTTTTCCAAGTATATACCTTGGCTTGACAACAATTTGCCATTACACTTGTACTGCAGCCAATTTCCATTTAAAAACGTAAATATACTTAACCCCAAATAGTCAGCTGTTACCTGAATTTCTACCTCTGTGGCCCAGCTATTGACATATTTCATTCTGGTTTTTTCAATATACTCAGCAACAGAGACAAACCCAGGACGCAAGAGACTCTTGTACTTGACAGCGTTCTGTTCAAGTTCTTTTACTACTGAAAGCCGAATTTTACGATGATTCTTTTGTGTTCCAGTCACTGCAAGTGAAATTGCCCGAAAATAACAATTGCCATCAGCAACAATGGATTCATTTTTGCATGGAAGACCTAAAAAGCTGTTTGTTGTCAATTGGGAGGTATTTAATTGTTCAAAAGCCACATTGATTTTTTTGCAGAGAGCCTGGCAAATGTCCTTCTCAATAGGACTGAAATGCATTGGAGTTTGTTCATGGCCAATAAACTGAACACCTTCAATCACCTCCTCACTGTTGGATTTATCAGTTCTATGTTTTTTGGATCTGGGGATGAATTTACTCTTTGGAGATCCTGCTTTAACCCTAGGCTCACTGGCATCTGTTGACCTTGCCCGCTTCCTAATGATCACATTTGTATCTGCCTTAGTGACAACAACTCCACTGATTTCAAATGAATTATCTTTACTGTCAAATACATGAGCCAAATGACAAAAGTGAGAATGCAATTCAGAAACAGACCTGAAATAACACACAACACTACTGCCATCTGCGTCTACAATGCCAGTTTTGTTACGAGAATGAGAATCAACGACAGCATACAAACCATTATTATGAATGATGGAACACGTGGTCTTGCATAAAGTGAATAGACAAGTGTCATACTGTGACAACATTCTCTCTAAACCATTTCCCAAACTAACAAGAACCTCTTGATCAATGAGCTCCCCACTATCTAGACCAACAACACCAGAAACACAGTCACCGTACTGAAAGTGAAATGTCTGACCTTCAATGTCCCATTCCTTTGGCAGATTTGAGACAAGCATCATATAAGACCCTGGGGTAATCTTCCTGTTCTCTCTGCAGTATACATACAATGCATCACCCAAAACAAGAACTCTATCCAGGTCCTGCTTCTGCCATGAAGACACAGGACATGCTACATGCTTTGCAAGACTCACTAATGCTATTGGTGCGCACTGAAAACCAGGATACATGAAGCGATCATTCCCCTGGTGAAATGATCCACTGATGTTCTGAGGCACAGACTTACCAGACTGGAGATCTGCTTCTGATCTGAGATCAGCTTTCATCTCAGTCAAGTCAGCACCAAAAGAAACATCACAAATAGGGTTTTCTTCACCCGGAGAGCAGCAGATGCATGGAGCGCTGTTCTTGGTCCTCTTCGTCTTCTTGGTCATCTTGGATGGAATGTGACGACTCTTCTCAGTCTATGGAAAAAAAAATGCACTGAATATCTTATATCTAAAATTACTATTGATGAGAACCTGTGGTGGTTGGTAAATATGATAAATTGAATACAACTTATTTTTTCAATGTCAGATAATTTGCTGTGAAACTATTGTCACTGATTATCTTTCATACATGTTTAATACATAGCTGCACCTAATCATTGTAAATACAAACCAGGTTCTTCACCAACACATCAGGGAGCGCGTCCACATCAGCACTGGTGGGTGATGCAGGCGTCACCCCCACAACTCCTGGCTCCACCTACATCAGTAAATTTGTCAAATGCATGAAAAAAATGTTTACTGTGGTAATACTACATTTCAAACTTAAAGATCCCATGACATGGTACTTCTTGATGCTTTTATATGGCGCCTTAGTGGTTCCCTAATACTGTATATCAGTGTTTCCCAACCTTTTTTTGTCTTGTGTACCCCCTAAGCCTTTTTGTCATACCTCGAGTACCCCCTCACTCATACGTGTTGATAATTCTCGAAAAGTAGAACGTGATTATTTCATCTCTTTAATTTGAAATTTTAATTCTGAGGCCCTATTCAGAAATATGGTTCTAAACGCTTTATTCTGGGCATGTTGCTTGAATGCAAATGAGGAGGAGAGAGACAGAGACACAGTTTCCTGGTTTGGCTCCATGTGTGTAAGCAGAGGAACGGGAGACGCGGACGGAAGAAAGGAGACATGAGCCCTGTCCCAATTCACATGGAGAAGCCATTTGCAAGTCCAGCTCTGTATTGTCCCATGAAAAAAACACTCACAGGGGGTGACATCCAGACGGGAGGTGGAAACCTTTCCCCGAGTGTGATGTCAGAAAATTCCCGTGTCCAAAATCGCCCGTAAGGGCTGTCTTTTTTTTCAAACGTAGAAAAGGATCGCAATTGCTCAGTTTACACATTTCACAACTTTTACCCATGGGGATGGGGGGGCTAAACAGGGTAGGGGAGCTCACATTAACATTCAAAAACCTCAGAAAGTGAAAATTTCATGCCATGGGACGTTTAGCAATACCAACCTGATCCTCACGCAACATGTGTGCAGCACTGGTAGGTGACGTTTCAGGAGTCCCCACCACTTCAACCTCCTTCTGAAGAACAAAAACAAGAAAATTCATGTTGTCATTCATGTAATTTTGGTTTGAGGCTCTTTGATAATACAGTCAAAAGGTTTTCTATCTGTTACTGTATTTATTTTATTTATTACTTATTATTATGTATCATAATAGTTTGTGGGGAAACAAAGTTGACAAAAGTGTTTCACATCTGCTGTCCATGTCCAGAAATTAAAATTATGACCACACAGCAAATTCTTATTAAATATTATTATTTAACAACTGCATGTGCAGTATTACATAAAAGGCAAATATCTGGCCAGGCACATCACAGCTTTGGGGCTGAAGCTGATGCAGGCTTCACAGTCTTAACCTTAGCACCTATAAATGTATTTATTTACAGTTCTCGTCTTGTTACATTCCATTCAAAGATGAAATAATATTCAGAAATTGTTTCACTTCTTTTTTCAGAATTTTACATACCTGCTGCTTGGGCTGGCTTCTCTTGGAGGCAGCAGCTTCAGAACATCTGACATGAGTTGCCTGAAAAAAATAATATATCTATAAATGCATAAAACAGTATTTCCCATACATCAAAATTTCTATATATAAAATGTATCAAAATTATGAGATTAGGTAGTGTTTTTAAAATGCCAGACACTCAAAACAAACCTTCTGCTGAACGAGCCGCCTCTTGGGAAGCCCTGGGGAGTGCGCAGAACTTCCAGGCTGGTCCATAAGTAAGAGCAGTAATAAAATGTAAATGACAACAGTCTTAATAACAATTACTGAGTATAAAATACAGATCAAAAAACATTTTACTTTATTTAACATAAAACATTTCTACTCAATAACCTTACCTTCTTTTCAACAGGAAAGCAGGCAGTGCACTCAGCATCAAGGTCAGATGGAATGAACTTGTCCATCTCTTTCAAAATGGCGGTGCTAAAATACACCGGTGAAAGCGGGATCGAAAAGACTGACTCCACCTGTTAAAATTAGGTTTGATCTAAATACATCATAAGACTCTAGGAAGTGCTGCCAAAATGCCACACACTCAAAACAAACCTGCTCTTGGTGAACCAGCCTCTTAGAATCCCCTGGGGAGTGCACAGGGCTTTCACGTCGGTTCTTCTGCAAGGGCAGTAATAAAACAATCTTAAAAACAATTCATGAGGTACATTCATGAGGTTATGACAAGACACTAGCCTCACCTTCTTTTTCCGTGTGACCACCACCATCTGATTGGCATCAGGAGGTGGTGGCCGTGGCCGAGGGGCAGGGCCTGTCACAACCAGCACTGGTTTGACCTGCCTGGTTGGTGGGGAGGGCACTGAAGCTTGTGGCGATGGTCTGGGGGTGTCCATCTCCAACTGTAGGTGTGAGACAGTCCAAAGCAACTGGCCAAGCATGTCCATGCCACCATCAGTATCACTGAGATGGACCTGCAAATGATACAAAAGAAAACAATTATCATTTCCACTGCATATTAGATACTTGCATTTCAGAACATTACTTACCCCATCCCTACACCACAGGTTGAGGCGGTTCATCGGAAAGTAATCCACAATAGAGTAGTACTTGATACCTTCAGTAAAAGAAAAAAAGAAAGAAAGAATGTTATACATACAATGTTATACACATACACACGAGAGAGAGATTTCATAAAGACACATAGAGACACACGTACTCATGCGTGCCGCCACACGATGGTACTCCTGGCGCAGATGATTTTGCAAATCCACCTCAACATTTAGGCGAGGTGGAAAATCCAGGACACAGACCTCAAAACAATATTTTAGTTTAAATATTTTGTTAAAATGAGAGAGTAGAAGGCAATCAAATCTGTTTCAAGCAAGGACTTAACCAGTCTAAACCAGCACTATAGTAAGATCTAACAAGGTTTAAAGGAAAAGTAACGTTATTTTACAATCTGAGCCTTCTTTCGGTAATAAAACAAGTCGTTTGACTCACCCATAGCACGTTGGTGTCATTTGGAGCTGTTTGGTAAAAGTTATGTTGTAGCGTATCCGTTAGCGTGAGTACTCGGGGCATTACTTTGCGGTCTCCAAATAACACAAACTTTAGCACTTTTCAAATCATAGAAGCCCGATGTCTTAATCTACGATTTCTTTTGAAGCAAAAGTGGCCTGTAATCCGAGATTTATCCATAGTTTTCAGCTTTGCGTTTCATGTTTGGGTCCCGGGAGCTGAGAGCATCAACCTCACATCAATCAATCCTCATCTACTCGAAACTATGGCTAAATCTCGGATTACAGGCCACTTTTGACCACTTACGAAATCGTAGACTAAAGACATCGGGCTTCTATGATTTGAAAAGTGCTAAAGTTTGTGTTATTTGGAGACCGCAAAGTAATGTCCCGAGTACTCACGCTAACGGATACGCTACAACATAACTTTTACCAAACAGCTCCAAATGACACCAACGTGCTATGGGTGAGTCAAACGACTTGTTTTATTACCGAAAGAAGGCTCAGATTGTAAAATAACGTTACTTTTCCTTTAAAGCCAGAATTACAGCTTGATTAAACCAGTTCTAAATTAGTAGGCTATCTAATGAGAAGAAACGGGAGAACGTGTACACCTTATCTTAATTAATTACTAGTCTAAGAATTGTTAATCTACACAACTTAATTGACTCAATAGTATTTACCCCAACACCCTCTTGTCAACACAGTACTTTTTTAAAAGATTGTGCATGGAGTAAACATGATAACAGGAGAAGTTCAATTTGTCAACTGGACAAAGTTTGTTTGGTTGAAAATGTTTCGCTCATCCGAGAGGCTTTACGAAGCTCTAATAAGAATACTGGTAAGACACTTGCTTATATCTTGCTGTAGGGAGGAGGATATAAGCAAGTGTCTTACCAGTATTCTTATTAGAGCTGACGAAGCCTCTCGGATGAGCGGCGAAACGTTTTCAACCAAACAAACTTTGTCCAGTTGACAAATTGAACTTCTCCTGTTATCATGGATTCTACCTGGACGACTGAGGGACTTTTCACGCATGGAGTAAACAATTTTGGAAATATGGTACCTTTGTCCAGCGGCTACAAGCGGTGGCAAGGTACCGACCGAAGTCGGCTGCAGCCTCATCGATTGTCCTGCTGGCCGTCAGGTTGTTGGAGGGAGCGGTGAGCAGAACAAGAGAGGGAGAACGATCCACCTGTATGTGCCTGATCTCCCTCTCAAGCTCCGCGGCTGCAGCTCCCGGGGTGGAGCTGAAACCAAAGATGATCTTCCCCTGTGGTATCTGGGCAAAGCCATCGATGAAGTGTCGCAGATGAGAGGCCCCGACAACCAGAACAAACTGAAAAAAATTAAGATTTAAGAAAGTTAAGATTTTGTAAACTGCATTTACAGTTAAAAGGTATTACCTTCTTGTCAGGGTGCTCCGGAGGGATCACCAGCTTGTGGCTCTTTCCAGTGACCAGAGACTTTGGCCAGTTACGCACTGGGAAGCGGTAGCCAGTGCCAAACCCTAGAAAATTATTATTAGTAATATTGTTAGAGTTAAAAGGACTTACCTTCTTGTCAGGCTCAAAAACAGCAGGCGGCTGCTGCCGTTCTGCCATTCTTCGCCGAGCCGCCTGGGAACGGCGGAATGACTTTCCACGAGGCATCTGAAGAAAGTTAAAATGAACCATTTAAATTGTAATACGGCAATGTAGTAATCAGATATGTTTTAAAGCTTGTGTACAGCTGTTTTAAAGCAGTTGTTAAAGGTCCCATGGCATGAAATTTTCACTTTCTGGGGTTTTTGAATGTTAATGTGAGCTCCCCTAACCCCCCGCAGCTGAATAATTGTGACTAACTGACTATTCAAATATTAGTTTTAATACACATTTTCTAGTGTCACTATGAAATAAAATAAGAAAAAGCATTTACAGTGGTACCTCACCTTACGAATGACCCAACAAACGAAAATTTCAAGTTACGAAAACGCCTTCACGGTAAATTTTTGTCTCTAGATACGAATGAAATTTCAAGTTACGAAACGCGAAATCTCAAAAATTCAAATAATGCGCGCTCAGCCACACACATTATACGCTTTTCTCAGACTGGATTTCAACTTTTCTCACATTTGTCTCTGTTTAAACACTCAAACTTTCATAGATTTTCAACAAAACGTATCAATATTGAAGTGGGGGGACTGCGCGGTTACGTGTGCGCAGCATGACCCGGCGCAGAGCTGACAGCAGGACTAGACCAAGATCTAAACCTGGACTGGACCAGGACTAAACCTGGACTAAACCAGGACTAAACCAGGACTAAACCTGGACTAAACCAGGAGGAGCCACGCTCACATGCGCTCAGACTGCCTGCGGTCCCCGCCTCAGCTGTGACTCGTGAGAAACCAGGAAATAGACCCGCACGCGGCGCTTTAGTCCATCTGGTCTAGTCCTGGTCTAGTCCTGGTTTAGTCCTGGTTTAGTCCTGGTTTAGTCCTGGTTTAGTCCTGTCCAGTCCAGGTCCAGTCCAGGTTTAGATCTTGGTCTAGTCCTGCTGTCAGCTCTGCGCCGGGTCATGTGCGCTATCACACGTGTCCGTGCAGTTTTCTCCCCCCTCCCGCTTCCCCCCACACTTCAATATTGATACGTTTTGTTGAAAATCTATGAAAGTTTGAGTGTTTAAACGAGAGAAAAACGTGAGAAAAGTTTAAATCGAGTCTGAGAAACCAATCAGGACAGAACACATTCTTACACTATAAAAAAGTTACACTATAAAAAAAAAAAAAAACTTGGATCGGGGCCTTGGAACGAATCAGGCTTTTTCCATTGAAATAGCTACTCAACTTACGAATTTTTCACGTTACGAAACCACTTCTGGAACAAATTAATTTCGTAAGGTGAGGTACCACTGTATTAGGGAACCACTAATGCGCCATATAAAAGCATCAAGAAGTACCATGTCATGGGATCTTTAACCAGGTTTAAAGGGACAGTGTGTAGGATTCGTGGCGCATAGGTGGTTACTAGCTATTCCACTTCCTCTTTTGGCTACGGCAGACCTCGAGGGTCACCCGGACGCGACGTACCGCCGAGATCGCGCGTGCCCGCGCACGAACCGCGCACCGCTGTATACATAAAGCGCGGTCCCCCGTTCACTTTTTTTTTTCTTTTCGCATGAAAACACACAATCCCGATCATGATTCATGACAATCTACACATCAAATGAAACCTTACAGTCTCCTCTTTTTGACTATGCAATTCATTTCCCTGCAAAACAATCACTCCCCGAGCACATGGGGCTTTTATACGGAAAAGCACAAAACTTAGCTTACTTAGCTTACCTTTGAAGGCTCTGCACAGGTCAAACTCTGTATTTCATCATAAACTTGGTCTCAATCTGTCCATAAGGATCCAGCGAATAAAATCCAGTAAAACAATTTAGTCCAAAATACGTGTTGTATCCATTACGATGTGTGATCCGGCAGCATGCTTCTTTACACAGGCTCCCCCCTTCCCCCCTCCCCTTCCCCTCTCCTTCTGTCCTTCACTGCATATGAGAGCAGAGGAACGAAGGAGAGAAGGGGAAGGGGAGGGGGAAGGGGGGCCAAACGCAGCGCGGCTAAGCAGCTGTTAGCAGGAGCCGAGGCGAAGGATGAGCCCAAATGTCCTTCTGTGGCTCTCGTATTCAAAATGGCTGCCTCTATATGGGGAAGATCCCCCTTTTATGTGACTATAGCTAAGTCCAACAGAATACTTTGATTTCATGATGGAAGTGAAAAGGCTAGGAAAACAATGTATTTTTGAATGGGTATCTTCAATTTCAGTAATTAACAGGTAAAAATCTTACACACTGTCCCTTTAAGCTAAAAGCAGGGGTAAAGTGGGTCTACTCTACACCAAGTTTAAAACAGGACTAAACTAGTTTAGTTTAGTTTAGCCTTTATTTGAAGGCTTAGCCTTTATTTGAAGTTTAGCCTTTATTTGAACTAGACCAACTAGACTAGAACTAGACTAGAACTAGCCTTTATTTGAACTAGACCAATATCACATCTAAAACAAAATAAATCTAAATATATGCAGTTAAAATACAATTCTTTCAACTTACATTATGAACAATCGTAATATTCATCAGTTTGTCTACTTTAGCCGTGTTGCAGAGAGAAAATTTTTTTTTCCTACCTTTAAGAATGTGTGTTGAAGAGAAGTCCGGAGAGCTGTAATCCACAAGATAGAGAAGATTCTTCTTTTCTAGGTCCAAGACACGATCTTCACACAAGATGGAGATGTAAAATCCGAGATAGAGTTGTGAGAAGCTTCTTGAATCGTCCAAAAAAGGATTCACTCAAGTCGCAGAGGAGAACGCGCTATAGCAGATACACATAGACGTTCAGTCGGCCACACCCTGTTAGGTCCTACTTATACTCTTCTATCACCCCACCACCAGTGCAGCTGATTGGCACTGTCTGGCTGTTACCTCAGGCCACAAACAGCCAATCAGAAGTGTAGATGGATTGAGTGTGTGTGTGTGTCTTGGGTGTGGCTCGGGTGTGGCTCTACCCCTCCCCCACGTATGCAGCTCCCTCCCTCCCCCTCCTCTCCCTCTCCTCCTCTCCCCTTCCCCGCGTGTGCATTCCCCCCTCCCCCTTTCTTCCCCCTCCCCCTCTCCTCTCCTCTCCTCTCCTCCTCTCCTTCCCCCGCGTGTGCAGTCCCCCTCCCCTTTCTTCCCTCCCCTCTCCTCTCCTCTCCCTCTCCTCTCGTGAGTGCCTTGTGTGTGCTCTGGGGTGTGTTCTGCACATGCGCACAATGACGTATCATGACGTATCAGGAAGAAGGAGGGTTTTCCTGCCCGATTCCTGGCTTTTTTTTTTTTGATTATTTATTTTATTTACGACAGACACGTATTTTTTGACAACGAAGGCAATTTTTCAGCATGATAAATAGATAGATAGATAGATAGATAAAGATAAAAGAAGTAATAAATAAATAAGTAAAGTAAATAAATAAATAAATAAATTATACAGCCAAAATCAGATTAAAAAATAAAATACTAAACCAGGCCTAAGGAGGGACTAAAGCAGGTCTAAACCAGGACTAGGATTTTCAGGTCTAAACAAGTAATAAATAAACCCAGATCCGGACAAACTCTCTTCTCTGCACGGCAACAGAACACACAAAATTCCACCTCAAGACACTGGACCATGCTGATTGGCTGTCTATTACTGCTTTATGATTGGCCCTGAGTTTCAAAACTATAGTCGGGACCAGGTCTAACCTAGAACTAACCAGGTCTAAGAAGCCAAAACCAGATTGAAGGAACCCTGGACATTAACTTTAAATGGGCGCAATAGCGCCCCCTAAGAGACTGTATGAAAATAACAAAA